>JAKRZM010000680.1:10118-108263 GCA_036379175.1 Heliconius cydno galanthus | reverse complement strand
TCCACACACACACACTCAAATACATAGTACCTACATACGAGGATAGGCTTGAAGAAAAACGATCGGAATATTTAAACCTCAGTTCTTGTTAAATGTTCACACTTGCAAGTATTTTTTTTTTAATTAATGACAGAAAATACAAAAACAAATGAAATAAAAATAGAAAAAGTTATTAATTAGTTGATTCAGAAATAGAATAGTTAATTAATTGTGTTGATGTGGTCGAGTGTGATGTAGTGTTGAAGATGTCGTTGCTGCTGACAACAGTTGTTTTGGAGGTTCTCATCATTTTCTTTGGTATGTCACAATATTTACCTTTTGTAATTTATGTCTATTTTTTCCCAGGCTGTATAGATTTATCTATTATATAAAATTAAATCATCAATTATTCTGAGGAGGGTGGGGAGGGAAGTGTAGACTCCCAGGTGTTCTCTGCTTACGTTGCTATTCGCGGGATAAAGCGTGAAGATAAAATAATATCATTAATTACTAACCTTTGTTTTAATTATTTTGCAAAAATAACATCTCACACTAATAAATAAATATAACGTTGTTGTTATGACATCACGACTTGTATTTGGACGGCGTAAACACGACGGTTGTGGTGTGTGACTTTTCTCCGCTCCGGTGAAACGATGTGCGGCGTTAAGTTCCGAGTTCCGTTAATTGTTTTGAATTTGGATCTTTAGTAGGGGATGATGAGTCTTAGATTAGGTTCTACTGTGTAATTTTTTTATTTTTCAGCTTCACGCTTTATCCTGCACATAGTAGGGTAGGCAGAAGGAGCATGGGAACCTAGTTAATGCACTCCGTTGCCGTTAAGACACTTCAGTCTGTTACCCACTTTTCGCCGAATTCTGGAAGCGTTGCATGTTGAGTAACGGAACTTAACGCCGCAATGGGTACGCATTCTATGAGGAATAATGTGTGAAACATAACTTTTATTAATCTTCTTTTTAGAATTGTTATTATACACAACACGTACACTTCATTTATGAAATTTTATAGGGCTAAGTAGTTCGATCCCCACTCGCGTGAATAATTTACGATTTGTTTAACCCGGCGTTAAGTTCCGCCAATTAACGCGGAATGCGCATTTTTCGAGACATGTTGCATTTCCATATTGAGTGGCGGAATTCAACGCCGCACTTAGAGAGAGAGGCTTAGGCGACCGTTGCTTGTCATCGTCACTGTGACACCGGTCTCTTTAATATATACATATATGTACATATTAAATACCACAGGTGATTTTGACGTCACTTTAGAATATTATATTGAATAGTTATATATATGTGATGCCATAGTTTTGTTTAGGTATTTATGACTTAGCCACTGGTTCAAAGTTTAATTGGGGCAACATTTATTATATTCCTATCGTATAAGAGTGATTCCTTAATTAGTTTGGTAAATCTGCGTTCTGTTAGCGATAGAAGATTACGGGAACGAAGAGACCTACCAAAACCTTTCCCCGAGTGGGAATCAAACTCACAACCGCGTTGTCAAGTCGCGTTTATAGTTGCAAAACACACTGCGCCATTGCGGACCACCAGGACCAGGAAATAGTACTTCTGAGCGTTCAGAAAAAAATACTAAGTAAATTATATCTTAAGTAGGTAGAATACAATATTGTTTTAAGACAAAAAACAGAACAAGTGCGAGTCGGGCTCGCCCACCGATGGTTCCAAAAGTTTAAAAAAGGTTAAAAAAGTTTACAGCTAACTTTAGGGTAGATCCTAACCTATCCATTTTACTTTGGATTTACGTGAAAATTATGCTCTTTATAAAAATTAACACGTTCTACTGGCGTTTTGTCTGTTATAGGAAAATATAATTTAATTTAAGACCAAATTTGGCCAAAATTTTATTATATTAATCATAGTGTGAGAGGTACTCGGAATGACGAATATTTTTGTAGCGGAAAAGGTCTAGCACTGGCTTCTAATGAATTTTAACATGATTACTTATATTTCTTTTTTTCTAAAATAACGACACAATATTTCTTTTTGTCCCTAACCCTTACAGTAAGGGGGTTAAGGAATTTTACCGTTAAGGGTTGCTACCCTTAAAAAAAATCATTTACTCGGTATCTATTAAAAATATTTTTATGGTTATATAAACTTCTTATTATATAACTTATTGAATTTTTGTATCTTTATACATTGTAAAAATGGTGCTTTAATAGATAAGTACCATCCCGTGAATTGAAACATACCCAAATTATTTATATTATGTAAATACATATTAAATATATCTAAGCTATAAGTTACAAAAAATATGACTGTAAATGTGACTAGTTGTGGGATCGATTCCCACTCGAGGAAATTAAATATTTATTTAAATTTATATTTTCATTTCCTCGCTCTGGCATCAAGGCGAAACGCGGCGTTGAGTTACGCCACTCAACACGCAATGCCTCCAAAATTCACCGGAAATGGAAAACGGAGTGTCTTTCTAGGTTCCCTCTGCCTGCTGTGTGCGGGATACAGCGTGAAGCTGATTTATTTTATTTTTTTTATTTGAATTTTGTTTATTTTTTAAGTATCATTGAAGGATGATACGTGTGAAGTCGCGAGTGAAAGCTAGTAAGTTATGTGCTTAGAGATGACGTATTTAGTAGAGTGACCTTACTCGGTCAGTTATGAGTAGTTTCTCATCGCATCATTAATAAACCTTGAGAAAACATTAGGTATTGGTATATATATCGTCATTATATTTGTCCTTCAAAGCCGTCGTAGCGCAGGAGTGCAAGCGTGTGACAACGCGACGGTTTTGGGTTCGATTATCACTTGGGGAATTAAATATTTAATGTTTATATGTACTGAAAAGAACTCTAACGACTCTTCTCATCAGAACGGTTTTCCAAGTCAGTGTGGCCGTGACGGTGGTAGCGACGTGTTCGAATGTTCGAATAGAAAACCTACCTACGAAAGTTTATTTAAATAAACAATATTATATGTTTTATAGTTTCACGCTGTATTTCTTTCCGTCACGCTTTTATGCAAATCTCACTCATGTTTTTATTAATTCATATTTTTTTGCTTATATTATGGGTCAAATATTGTAGAAAAACATATAAACATAAGAAATTAAAAGTCCAAAGATTTTGAGCAATAATTTGGTTAGTTACGGTGCCCGCCGCAAACTTAAACTTTTAAATAAAACATTAACAGTATTAGAAATAATATTATTAGGTTCTATGCAATCCGCACAGAGAGTAAGCAGAGAGAACCTGTTAATCTAGTAATAAGACATTTCCGTTCTCCCCTTACCGCCAATTTCTCGAGGTATTGCGTGTTGATCGGCGGATGTCAACGCCCCACTTTGCTTCATTATCAGGGTGATAAAATGAAAATAGGTATTTGCAGTCTCCCGAGTGGGAATTGAACCCAAACCCGTCACATTTACAGTCCTCGCGCTGTGCCACTGTGCCACTACGGCCTCATTAAGCACCGCAAGTGCTTGCATTATGCGTTGCATTAATTAATTTCACCGCACACAAACTAATATCTCGAATTCGGGTAGAAAGGAAAAAAGTGTCTTATCACTACGTTCTTCCTGCTTACCGCGTTACATGCAGAAAAATTAAAAAAGAGCATAAACAAGATAATAAATCTAAGGCCATTGAGGTCAGTAGTCGGCTCGTGGCGCAGTTGCTCAAGCGTGCCGGGAATGTATACCCGACTGGTTAAGTTTGATTCCCATTAGAGCTCTGGTAGGAAGGCAAAATGCGGCGTTCAACATGGAATGCCTTCAAAAAACGGCGGAAAGTGATGAGCGGAGTGTCTTGACACTAGGTTAGCCCTGCCTACTTTATTGTGTGCAAATAAAAAAAAATCTAAGGACAATGATCTATAATGTTTTCGCAATTGTTATAACACGTAATGACGTCATCAGGTTTATACTTGATTTATATTTTTAGGGTTCTATACCTTCAAACAAAATATAGAAATTAATACCATTCTTCTTACGATCGCGCGAGGTATACCTAAGTTGAAATTAATTCCCTACATTCTTGCCGCGTATTTTAACTTTCTCCGAGTACCTAATCTATAGGATTTATGTTGACCTAGAATAACGAAATTTGGCAAGAACTTAGAACTTACATTAAAAAATTTTTACATTACCTATTCATTCCATACAAAATTAGTGCATGCGCTCACAAAATTTAACTTTGTCATCTTTTGTAATTTGTACTTGCAGTTGACTCACAAGCAGATTATTAGTACGGAACCCACGGTGTCAGTGAGTCTCGCACTTGATCTTTTTTCGCAGTACAACGAGTAAAACGAAAGGGCTGTAAAAGAAATATTTCGTAATTAAATATAAACATACAATTTCTTGAGTTATAGATATATTAATATATAGATATTAATAGACATAAATAATCGTATCGCAACCTTAAACTTGATGATGTCATCTCAATTTTAACAAAAAATCCAAAAACATTATATTTTAAGCTATAATCGACTTCTTTTCTTGACTTGTGTTTTTTACTGTCTTTTTTATTGTTCCACGTGTAGTCGAGGTAGGCAGACAGAATCTAGTGTTAAGACAAGCGTTGGCGGAACTCAACACCGCGCTTTGCCCTGTTACAAGAGTGAGGATATGAAAATAACTCATTATCTGGATTTCCTGGATTCAACCCGCAACACGTTAAGAGTCAGACGGCGTCCCCTGTCCCTCTCCTCGGCCTCCTCCTCCTCCTACCCTGCGGGATACAGCGTGGAACTACTAAAATGTACAAAAGTTTAGTAGTTTAGTATTTGGAATTCCAAGTTCTATGTATAATTAGTATTTATAGTATACATATGCGAATCAATCTATACAAGTAAATAAAACTCGTCCGTTACTCATTGACTGACGGACAGCACTTCGCGGCGTAGAACGCAGAAATTTGTTACTAAGACAGGGTTTACCGGAATTCTATTTATATTTCACAATCCACGTGAAGTCGTGAACCGTCGCGGGCTATAACTAGTTATCAATAAGGTTAATACTTTTATTGGTCAATTCCGCTTGATTACTCATGCAAGATTTACATATAAATGTATTATTTAAATTAGATTTAGATGAAAATGGTTTGAATATAAGAGGACGGTTGTGGGTTCAATGCTTGCTAGGAAAAAGTAGTAATGGTAATTTTTACTGGCAACATTGAATGATTATCACTGAATTAGAATACAATAATTTTATATAATACAATAATATAAAAAAAAAATAATTGGATTTACCAGTGTAAATAAATATAAATTTACATTTATTTGCACTGGTATATTCAATTATTTTTTGTACATAAGTAATACAGATTAATTACAAGTAACAATGACGAAGGATTAGACCGATCGTACCTCTCTATCATTTGTATATCGGGCTCTCGCTTGCACGTGTTTTCGTGCGTGCAGCCGGCGTTCATGAATTTATAATACCTTATCATTTCAAAAATACTTTTTATTATAGTAAGGCCAATCGTGGCGCCTACAAAACGGGGGATCCAACTATTTTCCGCTCTAGAAATCCTCTCAGTGAGAACTAAGAGCGGATTTCTTGACATTCCCCAAGGAACCTATATGACAATTTGCGTACTACTCGATAACCTAATAAGACAAAACGCGTCTGAGTCCGCCATTCAACACCAATTGTCTCGAACATCCACCAGAAAGTAGAAAAGGGGTGATTGAAGCTACGACGTCATTTCAATATGTTATTCTTATATTTTATAAGAACTAACAAACATAACATTTAAGTTGCACAATAAATGATTCATAATTTTACCTTTTATTATAAACTTGTTATTAAACAAGTTAAATGGTCACGTATACAAAAAAAACGGTTAAGTGCGAGTCGGTCTCGCCCACCGAGGTTTCCGTATCTATTTCAGGATTGCAAGTCAACGGGAAGTTACAACTTACACAAATATTCAAACTTAATTTTGCACTTATTTTGTATGAAATAAACTACAAATATGAGTTTGTAACGATTTTTGCCTATGAAATACCCATAAACATTAACTTCTCGGAATTTTTTCCTTATATGTTTTGTGTTATAATTTCTTACTTTGTGCAAAATTTCCACGCGAAGTACTCTTTAGGTTGTGATTCTGCAGTGAATCTCATACAAAATGCAGCAAATTCGGTGCATAAATGCTCAAATCTTTTTATTGCGTTGACTTAGAAGCTTGAAGGAATGTTTCCTTTTGGTATTAATTTCCTTCATGTGATCTCGAGTTAAATAGTCTTGACGGACTAACGGACAACAAAGTCATCTCCTATAAGGGTTCCGTTTTTCCTTTTCAGGTACGGAACCCTAAAAAAATAGTTTTGTTTATATTTTCTAAATTAATAGCCCGAATTTAATGAAACTTTTATTGAAAATGAGACAGAAGATTTCTTGCAAAATGTTTGGATAATTGTTATAAGTTAGCTTATATTGTTGGCTTCACGATGTCTTATCTTCATCTCTCTTCATCTTGCAATATTGTGATGTTATATATTTATTTCTGGTGTACAATTCGAATTCGGCAGAAAGTTGGGAACGGAGTGTCTTAGCACTAGGTTCCCTCTGTGTACCCTGCTGTAAGCGGGATATAGCGTCAAGCTGTTACATATACTAGCTGCGACATGAGTACCACACGGACACAATGTTCGCCCCTATGGTCAAGTGGAAGTAACTGAGAACTGTGTATGACACATGATGACATGACACATTCTAAGCGCCGTAAGTACAGTGGGTTACATCAAAATAATGTAACATATACATAATAGCCTTCCAATACAATCCACAATCTTTTTTTTAATCTAATTAGTTAATAGTTCCTTAGATAAGGACGTTCAATCAAACAAACTCTTTAGCTTTATAATCAAACTAGCGGACGCGCGCAGCTTCGCTTGCTTATTTAGGGGTGAATTCCAATAAACCATAAACATAAACACGTTTTCAATGAAACATTTTTAAAATTCTAAATTTAAAATTTTATAAAAATTGGTGGCCATTTAAAGATTTTTCCATACAAACTTTCAACCCCTATTTCACCCCTTTAGGGTTAAAATTTTTCAACATCCCTTCTTAGTGGATGTCCAGATTACGAAAGTAAACATCTGTCCAAATTTGTAATATATATATATATGTATATATATATATATATATATATATATATATATATATAACATATTATATAATATATACATACATTATATATTATATCATCTTCTATATATATAAGATCGAAAGGTCACTCATTCATCACGAAATCTCAGAAACTACAAGTGCTAGGAATCTCAAATTTTGGCATGGACGTCACTTATAGGACGTAGGTGCTCGCTAAGACAGGAATTTGCAATATTCGACTTCTAAAGGGTTGTTTTTGGGGTTGAAAGATTGTATGGAACTTCGTTACTACAAATGCTAGGAGTCTCAAATTTTGCATAGACGTCACTAGGATGTAGTCTTGGAGACGCGGAGAGCGGGCCGCTAATAGATTATATAATAATAGTGGGGAACGGTCAACGGACGTATCTCATTTGGAACGGAGTGTATTAACACTAGGTTCGCAGGTTCCCTCTGTCATGTTCCCTGTGAAGTGAAGCTTTTTGTATCCCAGGTTATAGTACAGTCAATATTTTACCAAGTACGCCTCGGTTGAGGTACTATTTTTCCTTAAACATATTATACATTTTGCGGAAAACAAATGAAAACAACATTATTGTGTCTATTTTAAGATTTTCGTCTTGTATTATTTAATGATGTGAAGTTCGTCATATCGCAGTGGTAGAACGTTTGACTGTAATCGCGACAGTTGTTGGCTCGATTCTATCTCAGCGGAATGATTATATTTACTTTTTGATTGCTTCCCGCTCTGATACAAAGAACGGTCTTGAGTTCTGCCACTCACACGCAAAGTTTCGAAAATTGGGAAGTGCGTGGGGAACCATTGTATCTTAACAATACCTCCCAAAACCAAAGGTTACCTTTACCTATATCGGCTACGCGGGAAAAAGAGTGAAGCTATTTCACTTTATATTTTTGTAGGGAGAATTAAAATTGAATATAGATCGCGAATTTTAACTACTTGTTTTTTTTAACAGGAGCATTCCCTTAAGTGGAAATCAAACTCATATGCGTCGCGTTTAAAGTTAGGCACTGTGTCAGAGGGACGGCGTAGTTACAATAAAGTCCATGTATTGATATGTACATATATGATAAACGTTAGGTTACCTATTTTTAAATTTTAAAGTTCCGAACCTAACCAGATCTAATGGCATTAATAAACCGCCAAACCTGCGGTACGTTTTTAGTTTAGTTGATATAAGTATTGATATAAGTATACAAAAGTCAGCTTCACGCTGTATCCCGCACACGGCAGGGTAGTGGGAACCTAGTGTTAAAACACTCCGTTACCCGTTATCCGCCGAATTCTGGAGGCATCGCATGTTGACGGACTCTGAGCGAAGAAATGACAATATAAATTTAAATAAATATTTTATTTTCTAGAGTGGGGCTCGAACCCACAACCAATGGCATTTACAGTCACACACTTGTGCCCTTACACCACGAGAGCCCATGATACATAAGAACTTGTGATAATTAATGCGTAGAGCTGGAAATTCCAAATATGCGACATAACTTCCATACACGCATGTCGACCAGAGGAAACTGAAATCATCAATCGGTTCAGTTACACGGTACGGTGACTACGACGTCCTTCGATATTTATGAACACCTTCGTTTTCATTCATTCATACATTTTATGTTAGCTGCACGCTGCATTCCGCATAAAGCAGGGTAAGTGGAGGGAACCTAGTGTTGAGACACTCTGTTCCCTAGTTTCCACCGAATTAGGAGGACGGCTATATTTATTTATGTATGCTTTGTATGTGTTATGTATGGTAAATATATTCTTATTTATTTATACCCTTAATTATATTTTTGCACCCTACCCATATCTTAATTTGCTATGTCCTCTGCCTTAAGGTTGCCTGGCAGAAATTGCTATTAAGCAATAAGGCCGCCTTTTGTACATTTATATAATGTTATTGTATTTCTGTGTCTTTTCTTGGGTGTACAATAAAGAATTATTATTATTATTATTATTAAATATATATAATTAATATACACTAAAATACACTCAATAAATAACACATACATACATATACGTAGATAAATATACATTGTATTACCTCGAGATGGTATAAATATAAATATTTGATTGACAATAACCTAAAACTATTACTATAAACTCGTTTTTAATACACAATAACTAATATATAAAAACACAGTAGGTTCCCTCTGCCTACCCTGCTATATGCAGGATATACAGCACGAAGCTAAAAAAATGTTATATTTATTTTAGAGTTAGGAGTTGCGGAACTTAACGCGGGGCTTTGCCTCCACACCAGAGCGAAGAAATGGAAATATAAATGTAAATAAATATTTCACAAAGCGCAGTTTCTTAAAACTAGGTTCCCTCTGCCTATCCTGTAGGTTGTGTGGCGGAACACAACACAGCGTTTCGTTTCTTTTTGCCAGAGCAAAGAAAGTTACTGTGGAAATCAAACCCATAACAGTCGCGTTTACAGTTAGGCGTTTGGTCACTCTGTCTTGACGGCTTCCTTTTTTTTTCTTTTTGTTATAATGTTTTATTATTAATTTTACATATTATTGTATTGTAATAGAATATTGGGTCTTTCCGTTTCCGTTGTTATTAAAGTAACAAACAGGTCATTTACCGTAACTACCTAATAATAATTTATGACACTCGATATACTCGATAAATGAAATATTTAATAAACTTTATTAATGTAAACTAGTAGTTCCTGAGATTAAGGCGTTCAACCAAACAAACTGTTCTAATTCATAATATTAACGTACATGTTAACTAAAATACTATGAAAAAGCTCATTTAATGAGGAATCTTTTTCATTATTTTATTTATTTATTTGTCACTTATTATACTGTTAATTAATACTAGATAATGAGATTTGAAAAAGTGTATGTAAACCAGTCACTCACATAGCTACTAAACTAAACACTGTCATCATCATCATCATCATTATCAGCCTGTCCTCGTCCACTGCTGGACATAGGCCTCTCCAATGGCACGCCACTGAGCTCGATCTTCAGCTCTTCGCGTCCAGCCGCTGCCCGCTACTTTGCGAATATCGTCACCCCATCTAGCTGGAGGACGTCCTACATTACGCTTGCCGAGGCGTGGTCTCCACTGTAGAACGCGCTTACCCCAACGGTCATCGGTTCTGCGGCAAATGTGACCAGCCCATTGCCACTTCAGCCTGCTAATCCTTTGGGCTATGTCGATAGCATTGGTTCTCTGTCGGATAACTTCATTTTGGATTCGATCCTTCAGAGATATTCCAAGCATAGCCCTTTCCATAGCACGCTGAGTGACTTTAAGCTGGTGGACCAATTGCACTGTCAGTGTCCACGTCTCGGCTCCGTATGTCATAACTGGTAGGACGCACTCATTAAAGACCTTCGTCTTTAGACTTTGCGGTATTGATGACGAAAAGACATCACGCAGTTGCCCACTAAACACTGTACTATCAAAATATTGTATAACAGTGTTGAAGACCCATATAGGTCTAACATATTAAAAATAACTAAAACTGGAGACCTTGACTTTTACCTGTCCGCCTTGTGTGGAATACCCCATATAATATGTATGAAGATACACGGCCCAGGTGGCGTTCCACGTGGTGGTGGTTACATACTGTTACTGAACTGATTTCAGTTTTGAAAGTGGTTTGAAATAGCGGGCGTTCAATCCCGAATTGAGAAATTGCTTTCTTCTTCGTGTCAATGCTTGGAAAATTTTAACTGGCAAAATATAATCTGACTCCACGTTGACTGCGGTATCTGTTGCCTTATTCAAGTCACAATCTCTCACTAAAATCTCAACACGCAATCCAGAATTCGGAAGAAAGTGGGGAACGAAGTGTGTACTGTGTGAAGGTACTAACTATAGTATGATTTTGAATATTTCTCAAGTGATTATCGGACTTACAACTATCGTGTGCATACATACATACATACATACATACATACATACATACATACATACATACATACATACATACACACATAAAATATTTATTTCAAGCAGTCATATTCTATACATACCTATCTTTTAGCTTGTATCTATTCTGCGCAAAGCAGGCTCGGTAGAACCTTGGAACCTAGTACGACACTTCCTTCTAATTGAGACATGTCTGGTTACCTTTTTCCGCCGAATTTTGGAGGTATTGCGGGATGAGTGGTTCCACCACTGAGTTCCAACTCAGAGCCGCGCATTGCCTGCTCACCAGAGCGAGGAAATTAAAAAGGTATATAAATATATATAACTTTTAATATAATAAACACTATTTACAAATTAAATCAATCAAGAATATTTGCAAATTGCAATATTTACAAATTGCATTACTTTGAATTTGAATGTATAATAAAATCTGAAAATAAGCCCAAAACTTTATACAAATAATATCAAAATTCAACGCCGCATTTCGGCGGAAACTACTTCGTTTTCTCCGCAAACAAAAAAAATTAAAATAATTCATTCCCTAAACTGAGAATCGAATCCTCAGCCGCCGCGTTTAAGCCGCTGCGTCACGACGGCGTCTCTATTTCATTTTAATTTAAAGTTCATAAAATAACTACGTAGTTTAACTCAGCTTTATAATAATGATAGGGAAGTATAGATAATATAAAACATATAATATATATCTATATATACGTGTGTATGAACTTGAAGGTGTGCGCTTGAAGATATCTCGATTCGAAGGACGCGCGCCAACTGGGGCGTGTGTGACGTCACCGTACTGAGTGTCTACATGTAAGTTGCATATTTAGAATTTCCGATTCTATGTTCAAATTAACACTTTAAATGCAATTTAATATGAGTTGTAATTTACTATGAACTTATAACAATCATAATTTACCGTGTAAACATCAACAGTATTTGATTCCACGGATTATTATCATTGTAGTAATATTGGATTGAAAATAAGCTTTGTCTACTGCTTAGTACCATTATGTTCATTTTTAACTTTAAATTCTTCAAGTGGCAAGTGGCTTTAAATCCTCATATCACTTACGGGTCAACGTATCGTGGCCGCCGTGAAGCTGTTTTCCGAACTTTTGCGTATTCTTCACTCGGAATGAATCAAAAGTAAGAAACATGCTAAAATAAAATGTACACAGCTATCTACATCATTAAATGGAACGCCTAAATATCATTGTTAACATTATTATCATATTAAAATAGAGTATTTACCACTAAACAACAAAAATTCACGAACCTGTACGCTAACCTGTGTGCTATATTTATGAATCATATTCGCAAGAACATACGATTGACAGACGAGGCGACAGCCACAGTTGCGCACGCGCACCCACCACGAAAGGACGCTAACGTTGATTTTTTTTATGAAATTTAGTGATTTTTCGAGTACTTTATCATTTTTTTCTATTTAACTAAGAGTATTAATAGTGTCGTTTAGTGAATGTGGACACAAATTGTTTATGATGTTAATCAAAACGCTTTTACTTTTAATGAGTGAGTAACATTCTTGTTTGAGCTTTTGGTGTATGATTTTTGTTTGCGATTAGAGAGCTTATTATTAGGTTATTATATGTATTATTATGGAATTTTAATAATCGACGTTGCAATTAGTTTTTTCTATTCAAATGATTAAATCTTAGTATATCGTATAATATGTAGAAATTATTGGGAAATAGGTACTTCGAAACTCTATTTATATTTATATTAAAAGGATATCTTGAATAAATTTACTTATAAGATTAATATAACAAAGAATTATGTATGCATTAATATAAAACTATAGTAATAATTCAAAATATTATTAGGTATAGTCCAAATTTATAGATACATAAAATATATACCCATTGTAAAGTTATTACACTTATTATGTAAATAAATGTTTCAATAATCAAACGAATGGTATGTAAACATAATAAATTGAATAAATATTCAATAATTATTCATAAAATGATCGTAGAATAGCTTTTTCTTTCGTTTTAATGAAAAAAGTTTCTATAACCTTAAAGTTTAAAAGTACAGTCATGACCCTAGTGCCGCCATCTTGTTTTATCAAACTGAACTATAAGTGCAAGTATTCTGTAATATGTATAAGAAAAAAATATTTCATTGGAAATATTTAGTTGGGTTTTTCTGATTTTCAAACATTTTTAATAGTTGAAATTATTAATAGCCAGATTAATTGTGTTTAGTTTGAAATTTGATAAATGTATATCCAATGAATTCAAGTGAACTTGTGACTTCAAGTGAACGGTAAACTGTAGTTATCAAAATATTGGTTTTGCAAAAATGTATATTTAATAATAAATATAAACGGATTACCGTTTCCAAATTGTTCCATTTTAAAAAGGCATATATTTTTATAGAAGAATACTTACTTTTTAGTGATTTATGGAAGTTTTCATGAACATGCACTACACACTGGATGACAGGACATTAGCATTACCATAACCTTCAATTACTAATTGTTTGTTAGGTTAGGTCAGGATTAAGCTGTAAAAAGTATATTTAGAATACTATATTATTATGTATTTTCATTGCAATTAAGTAAATTTTATATACTTGAATGAAATTAAGGATTTGTTTAAATTGTTACTAACATGCAGTCTCTTTTTAACCATCAATGAGTAAAAAGGACAGCAATATGAATGAAATAACTTTGGTTTAGATACTTCTTGCAGAATCTACGTTTCTCCATTGTTCTTAAGTGTTGCTGTCTCTATTTAGCTTTGTAGATTTTATAAAGGGAGCGAAAGAGATAGCATTGATTTTAACCTTAAACTATGTTTGCATAAAAAGCAAAGTTTTAAGCTTTTTAATTATTTAAAACTAAGAATTTGATCTCTGTTTTTATTTTATACTTAATTACTTAGGTGTGTAATAGTTACAATAGATGAAAATTATCTATATGTATAGTAACTTAAATTTTTTACAATATTCTTTTATTAATTCAACTTGTATCTTATATGTGTAACTATGTGATACAATCTGAAAAACTGAATTTAATTCACTTGTAATAATTGTATTATCATGAAAATTGGTAGTTATTTTAGCTTAAGTGACAATAAAAAGGCCAGTCGTGGCGCAGGGGCACAGAGTGTGACTGTAAAACCGACTGATTGTGGGTTCGATCCCCACTCGAGGAGATGAAATATTTATATAAATTTATATTTCCTCTTCTTTTATTGATCTCATCTTGTGATGGAGCCAGGATCTGAATAGTGGTCACATGAGGTCACAAGCAGCTAGTATATTGCATTTTGAGTAGAAAAGTATGATTTTAAAGTTCTTTTTAAATGGTATATTAGGTACTAGTTATTTAATTTAGATCCTTTCACAGGAATGCAATGAAAACAATTTACAACATAGGTTATAAAAATTCAAATTTAAATGCTTTGAGAAACAGAATAATAAAATAATTTAAAATAATAATTTGTTACTATTTATATATTTAATGTAAGAGATAAAGAAACTTGTTGAGCATCACTCAAGTGTAAATTTTAAAATTTAATTAAAAAAATCCTATAACAAAAAACTATATAAGCTAAAAGGATAGATATGTCTATAGAGTTATATCTTTTGTATTCTTTATTAATTCTTAAGTTTTAAAACATAATGTATGGGCTATTTATTTAGCTTCACACAGCATTCCCACACATAGCAGGGTCAGCATAGGGAAGATTTGAACCTAGTGTTTCAATACTTATTAAGAAACTTCTGTTTTACAGTTTCTACTGAATTCGGGAGTCACTTTCTGTTGAGTGGTAGAACTTTGCCTCAATACAATATCGAAGAAATAAAATTATTTAATATTCTATTTTCTCAAGTGGAACTTACAACCTGTGACATTTACAGTCACATGTTTGTCCCCCTGAGCCAGGCCTGGCCGATGTTGATTTTTTTTATTTGATTAGGTAGAGAACACTGGTATTTGAGGTCAATGACTTCCTAGAAGGAATGGGAAATGTTAATAATTAATTCCCCCAAACGGGGATCAAAGTCAAACTACAATTACTGCTACTAATCTAACTCTGCCACAATAATTTAATCTATATATAAATTGTTGAAAATATGTATTACTTTTTGTAAATAATACTTTTTTGGTTATAATAGTGATTTCAATCTTAAGATATTAGACATTTTTGATTTTCAAACCCAATTGATTATTTGACACATCAATTGTAGTTATTTGCATTTTAAATTATAATTATTTCACAAATTACTTAAACTAATTTTTAAGTTTTCATTACTCTTAATTTTGTGTTATTATAAGAAATATTTAAAAAAATGGAGAGTTGGTAAAAAAATATTACGTAATATGTCACTCCTTTACACTTTCCGCGCTTCTTAGTGACCAATATGTATGAACTCAGTTCCAGCATATATATACTTTTAATATAAATAAATTCTAAGTCATGTTTCTTTTTAGTATTAATTATTTTGTGGTTAATGACTAATTTGGGTAATTGCAATTCACAGGTTCAACTTCCAGCATTTAGTTTGTATTTATTATTATATATATTATTTGGCAATAGCTATATTGTATATATTTTATTTTTTTATGTTCTTACAAATTAATTACAATTTAAAACAACATTAAAATCTATGTTTAATGTCAAACAATTTTCAACTTTTCAATTTTTTTTTAATTAAAATGCAACTATTATAATTTAAGAAAATGTCAACCGTTATAGTGACGTTATTTGCTTAAAATTCAAATCTTAGAAATGTATGTTTTTATTATATTATCTTTTTAATTTTTGAGACCAGTCGTGGGCGCAAGCACAAACTGTGACTGTAAAATCGACTGGTTATGTGTTCGATTCCCACTGAGGGAAATGAATTTAAATTTTCTTTTCTGCGCTCTGGTGTCGCGGCAAGGCGCGGCGTTGAGTTCCGCCACTCAACACGCAATGCCTCCAAATCGCGGCGAAAAATGGGGAATGAAGTGTCTCAACACTAGGTTTATGCTAATTATAATTCTAGACGTTTTAAAATACTAATATTCCAACTATCCCTGCTGAAACCGATATCTATAGACGTATCTAGAGATATTCCTAACCCCATGCCAATATCTTTATGGTTTATTGAAAAAAGTATTTTTTGTTAATAAAAATAAATTTATTTTGTGTTTCTTTTGTTTCAGCCATATCGCCGGTCCTACAAGGCGCTGTCAGAGACTCTTATAGACGAAGGTAATTATTTTAAATATTATTTTTGTGTATTATCCCGCTTCCTTTCTAATGCAGAAAAAGCACAGCAAAAGAAAATATTATATATATCATTCCCCCAAGTGGGAATCGAACCCACAACCGTCGCGTTAACAGTGACACGCTGCGCCACTGCGCCACGACGGTATAAAACATACATAATATTGTAGAATATAATAAAAGCTGAACGCGTCCGGTCAGCACGCCGCGCGTCGCGTGCGGTTACGTCACAGACGCTCGCCGGTCGGCCGACCCTCGCCGCTTTGAAGCTAGATTCTTGAGAAGAAAATAATACAATAACATGTATTATAATTGTATTTTTTTTTTATATTTTGTACTCATCGAATCAATATATTATTTTTTCGTTTATTTTTATTTGTTTTATAACTTCACCCGTACCCACCATATAGCTGGGTAGGCAAAGCCTATTGTTAAGAATCCGTTCCCTACCTTCCGCTGAATTCTTCAGGTAATGCGTGTTAAAGGGCGAAACTCTACGCCGTGCCCGTTTTTTTCCTCATTCCTCCATTTTGCCTTTTGTATATATAATATTAATTATGAATAACAATTAGGTACACAATTAGCAAAAAAGACATATTAATTTGGAAAATATAAGGAAAATTAACGTAAGTAGCGGGATTGGAACGTGTTCCACTTTGTTTCCTAAAAAAAAGTTATACGTAATTGCAAAAATTCGCTTTTTATTAATTGTATTATTTCGATATTAATATCGTATTAAAAAGTTATTCAAGGACAAACGCAGGCTGCAGTAGTAACATCGCGATGCGTAGGTTTTCCCCACTCGACGCTAAATGACTCTAGAGTGAATTGCAAATAGTGATTAGAACGGAAGTGTATTGAATCGATACGGATTGTCTTTACGTTTGATACCCAGGTTCGCGTTAATGGAAAGGTTTCCAGGTTCCCTCTTCCCACCGTAACTGACATTTATATCGTGCGAAACAGTTATTCAAGGTCAAAGGCAAGGCAAGCTGCACTAATAAGAGATGCAACGCGTTGGGTTTCCTCACTCCCTCAATACTAAATAAATGTCTTTATAATAGGTGCCCAGTATTCTTTACTGGAGTGTTTTAAAAATATGTTCTCTCCGCCTACCCCCATACATGCGAGAAATACATATAAGTATAATAATTACAGCAATGTATTAATACATAATAATTAGTTCACCTGCCATAGCTCGTCTGCGAACTTGACGGTTATGAGTTCAATTTCCAGTCGGGGGAATGAGTGATTCCATTCCTCTCTCCGGTAACAAAACAAAGCACGGCGTTGAGTTCCGCCAATGAATGGCTTATAAATTGGTTGATAAGTGAGAGTCTTAACATTAGGTTCCTCTGGGTAACCAGCGGAGTGGGAAATAGTGGAAGGCTGAAATTTATACCTGTTAAAAAATATTCAAGGTCAGCCAAGCGCCAGGCAGGTCGCGTAATGCCACCGTCATAAAGGAGCGACGCGTTGGATTTCCCCATTCAAAACCTAAATTCTTTAGAACCATGGACGTTTCTAGAGATAGTTTTCAGGCAACTGGCTTGCGGTGGTTTTGATTATGATTTAATGACAATGTAGCAAGAATTTTAAATCTTAGGTATATTATGTATACACTTGTATGTTTTTTATTGTTGTTTGTTTCTGTATTAGTTGTTGTTGTGTGGGCACCAAACCACTCTGAGCTGGACAAGGACCAACGAAACTGATCCCCCCCATATCTAAGCCCATGCCTGCGAGGTGCTCGCATTTCATAATAAATAAGTGTATGGGTAATGGGTTACATTTAAAATTGTAGTAGTTTATCAGTACTCAATATTGATGAGTAAAGTTTAATGAATTTCTTGATAATATAGTAACCGCAGATTTGCGTGTTAATCATTTGACGTTAAAATATATTGTTAATACCAGTGGTGGCGCAGGGGCTCAAGCGTGCGACTGTAGTGCGTAAGGTCACGGGTTCGATCCCGCTCGAGGAAAGGAAATATTTAATGTAAATCGAATCGATGCGTTTACAGACACGCGGTTCCATTGCGTCGCGACGGTCATCATTCTAAAAATATATTTGATTAAAAAGCTGGGAAGTTTGTTATTCTTATAGCCTACTCCATAGTAAATATACGTTTAATAAATAAAATGATTCATATATTGCACTTAATTTGTATTTGTAAACATTATTCATGGATTGGTTTTAAATGGTATTGTGGAGCAGTGGTACAGCGTGCGAAGGAAAATTATGGTTAGGATTTCGAATCCTACTCGAGGGATTGAATTATTTTCGTTTCCTCTTTCGTAAATAGACAAAGGGCGGATTTGATATTGACATTGCTGTCTGGAAAATTTAACAATGCATGGAGCACCTAATGTCTTGTCAGTGAGTTTCCTTTGCCTATCTATCTATATGAAAGTAATGAAAAATATCTAAACTTACGTAATTTTATCTATATATATAAAATCGAAAGGTCACTCACTCATCACGAAATCTCAGGAACTACATGTGCTAGGAATCTCAAATTTTGCATAGGAGTTACTTATAGGACGTAGGTGCTCGCTAAGACGGGAATTTGCAATATTCGATTTCTAAGGGGTTGTTTTTGGGGTCGAAAGTTTGTATGAAACTTCGTTACTACAAATGCTAGGAGTCTCAAATTTTGCCATAGGAGTTACTTATAGGACGTAGGTGCTCGCTAAGACGGGAATTTGCGATATTCGACTTCTAAGGGGTTGTTTTTGGGGTCGAAAGAAATTTTGCATAGACGTCACTAGGACGTAGTCATGGAGACAGAAATTAATAATAACATAGTTCACGCGGGTGTAACCGCGAGCGGGCCGCTAGTGTTTTATATAATTAAATTAACTATGTTTCTTTGCTTGGAGACTTTTGCAGAAGACCTAGTGCGGCATTAAACTCCGTCACTCCAAATCCTATATGTAAATTAACGAGTGGAATGGATGGTGTGGAGTGGATCAGTAGCTGGTAATAAATACGGTGGTTATGGGGTCGATCTCCATTTAGGGGTTTTATTGTATTTTCCACTAATATAAGACAAACCGCAGCGTTAAGTTCCACCATACAACACGCAATGTTTGAAATTTGGGCCGAATATGGGGCATGTGCGGTGTGTCCAGCATGGAGATTATTTATATATTTTTAGCTTAACGTTGTATCCCGCACATAGCACGGAAGGCAATGGGAACCTGGGAACCTGCTGTTAAGATACTCCGTTCCGGTTAAGACTTCCGATTTCCCGACGAATTATAGTTCCGGCACTCACCACAAACTCCCTCTATAGTAGATTAAAAGTAAAACCATAACCATCGCGTTTTCTGCGTCACGATGACCTCAATGACTAAGTCTGATCCTGGAAAAATATATAGTTTTTGGCTCTTATCTAAAATGATTTTCCGTACTATTGTTCTTTAATTTAGTACGAAATAAATTATTTATTTTATAAAAATGTTACGCAATTAGAATTTTTATATAAGTATATTTACACTTTTTTTTTTATTTCACGCTTTATCCCGTATATAATAGTAGAGCGAGGAAATAAAATATGAAAATAATAAAGAGTTCATGTTTTTTACGTAGGTGGTATATAAAAGTTTCATGCAGTGTTTCTTTAGTATGATTTTCATAGTCTCGAAAAAAAAATGATCCGATTCGCCTCGGTCTACCCTATATGGATTTATGTAGTCCATATAATATGTCTATATTAATATTTATTTCTTTGTATATAGATTACATTAATTATGGGATATTATTATTATGATTACTTCATCGTTCAGGCAAGAGCGCGTCGTTGAGTTCCGCCACTAACACGAAATGTCTCTTTTTCGGGTGGGTAGCGGAGAGCGGAAAGTCTTGACATTACCTGCTCTCTGCCTACGCTGCTTTATGCGTGATTGAACCTGAAAAAATATACATATTAATTAATGTGAGGCCAGCCACAGTCACAACGCTACAGGTTGTGGGTTCGATTCCCACTTGTGGAAATGAAATATTGTATGTTTTTATTTCCTCGTTTTGGTAATTAGCAAAACGCGGTGTTGAGTTTCGCCACTGAACATGCAATTCTCTCAAATTGCGCGGAAAGTGAGGAACAGAAGGTTCTTGCTGCTTGACCTGCTATGTGCGGGATATAGCGTGAAATTATTAAAAAATAATTAATGTAAAAACTCCTCACCATCGTGGCGCAAGTTACGACATGTCTAAACAGCGTTAAACATACAACAGTTTTTTATTGCTTTTTTAAAGTTTCGTACTTTTTAAGGTAAAAGGAACACTTATAAGATCACTCTGTTGTCAGTCTGTCTGTCCGTCTGTCAAGAAGTGTCAAGAACTTTTATCTCAGGAACGCTTGGAGATATAGAGTTGAAATTCAAACCATATACCTACTCAGATGTACGACCCTATAATTTCGTGAAAAAAGAAAATTTCTATATTTATTTAGAACAAAGTTGTGGCCGTTTATAAATTTAAATTCAAATCGTGAAGAATGGTTGCGTTTTTTGGCGCTTAACCTCGCCTGGGTAAGTATTTATTCATTCATTAAATAAATATAATTTCTAATAATCGTTAAATTTGAGTTCTTTTTTATTTTTAGGAAGGTCCCTCAATAGAATTGAATGAAATAACTCGAAAATTGAGGAATTTGCTGATAACAATGAAGATATTGTTGCGGGACTCTTCTCACCTAGAAGACAGTGGATCCGGTTCTGGAAATAAATCCTTCGAAGTGGATGACCGCAAAGCTTTTCACAAGCCTTAATTCAATCTTTTTTTATATTAATTATGTAAGACTAAGACATGTTTACTAAATTATGATCTCATGTAATTTCAAAGTAGGTTTTATGTTTGTGTTGATTTTTATAAGTTTTATACCAAAAAAAGATCAATAACCTATGTAAGTAAGATATATTCATGTTTTCTAATTGACTAATGATAATAAAGACTGTTTAATTAATTTAATTTTCATTTAATATCAAACCATATCTCCAAACTACACAAAACTCACATTTCGAGCTGTCTCCTAAGCCCCACGATCGTGAGGGTTTTCAGGAAACCAGAGAATACGGGATTTTTCTATTTATTTTAAACATGATACTTAGGCAGACAGCCTGTCTGTAGCTGCTAGTTATGTGAATTTTAAAGAAGTCTGATTGAACTATTTTCTTCGTTTGTAAATTGTTAAAACTCCCTTTTGTTTTTTTTGTAAGTTGGAATTTCCTTTTGGTAATTGGAAACTTCCAATAAATTTTCCTGAAATTAATTTCAGCGGAATTCAATACTGCACGTTGCTTCAATTTTTTGTAATACCTACTTAAAACAAATCCTTTATAGTTTTTAAAATAAAAAAAAAAATTTAAGAAAATAAGTTATAAAATAACTTTTTTGAAAAAAAAAAAAACTTTTTAAATAGTATAACTGATAAAATAAATAAAATATTTCCAATAAGCAATTATTATTTTTAAATTATTTCACCAAGTATGAATCGAACTAGCGACCGTCTCAATACATAAAATGACTCCGTGCTCTGCGTGCCTTTAAACTAATAAATCACTAGTTGAAAAACCTAAATATCTTACTTCAGATTCACTATATCTTATTTATTATATTAATTTTTGATATTGCTGAATTAAAAAACAAATAAACCATATACCGTTCACCGTTTACACGAATAAATCACAACTTATATTTCACTTATTTTATCACTACTTATTTCTCACTTCTTCTCACTAACACTGCGGCAAAACAAATAAGTTCTGAATAAAATTATCGCGCTTTATATATCGCGTTGATGATTCATACATCTAGAAGCATGTGAAATCATGATTTCATAATATTACGTCATCATTTTATTCGTTTTCATGTCCGCGTATGAAATGAGTGTAGGTTCAATTTATACTAGGGGACTCCCCTTATTTTATTTTTTTACATATTGAGACCCTCGTGGTGTGTACACAGTGTGTGCCCGTAAGCACGACGGATGTGGATTCGATTCCTACTTGTGGGAGCGAATTATTTATTTTCATTTTCCTCGCTCTCATAACAAGACAAGACGCGGTGTTAAGTTCTACCATTCAATACACAACATCCAGAAAAATTGGCTAAGAGCGGGGAGTAGTATTTTAATTTTTAAATCTTAATATAAGCTTCCCTTGTGTTATTATTATGCAGGATACCACGAGATGCAAAAAATGTCATCCAGGGGGGAGAGGGGAGTTTGTTAGTCCACTGTAAAGTCCAGTTTCCACCGCGGGCAGAGTTGAAATGAACTTAAAACTCTGCTCTCTCACTTTCTTTCTTCTTTTATCTTTCTAGTTTTTGCAGTTCCATTTAATTTACTTATTTAACCTTGTTTTGTTTTTTTTTGTTTCAGTAAAACATCATTTAATGCACATTCGTTCTTCCGGCCCATAAGGTCGCCACAGTGTGGGTAAGAAATGTAATGTATTCTATGTCTTCTATAGGTACTAATTTTATTAAGATGAAGAGCATCTCGACGTAATCCATTGTATCTGGAGTCAGAGTCACCTCGATCACTTCGATTATGTCACTCGTCATGCACTCCTCAGTTATTTGCATTCATTCCGTTCCGAACTTTCCGCCGAATTCTGGAGGCATTGCGTGTTGAGTGGCGGAACTCAACGGCGCGCTTTGTCTAGTTTTCAAAGCGAGGAAATGAAAATATTAAATATTTCAATCCCCGAGTGGGAATTGAAGCCACTATCCTCGCGTTAACAGTCGCACGCTTGTGCCCCTACTCGACGAACGAAATACGAGAATAAGTGGCGAAACTGAACACCGTGCTATAAAAGATTATTTAATTTTTTTCCAGGTATTGGAAGAACGAGTTCATGTGCGGTGATGGGACCTGTATTACCGTGGAGAGGAAATGTGACGGCGCCGTAGACTGTCCCGACGGAACTGATGAGACATATTATCTTTGCCGTGACAACAGGTGCGAACGATTTCTTTTAGCTTCACGCTTTATCCCGCCTATAATATGGCAGGGGAGGCGAGACAATCTAGTTCCCTCCCTCCTGTTCTGGCTCCCTGTACCTACCTTACTTTATCCGTGTAATTAAAAAATCCATCATGGTACTTTAACCTTGACTTGAGTTATTAATTCTAGTTTTCGAAACGAAATCGCAAGTTAATTGCAGCTGGCTAGTTCTTTGTTATAAAAAACTGCATTTTTTTGGATTTGAATTGAAATATAAAAAAAAAGTTTTTTGTCATCAGGTGCCCAGATTATCTCTTCAGATGTACGTATGGGGGCTGTGTGGACAGATCTGGTCTGTGCAATAGCGTTTCTGATTGTGCTGACAGTTCTGATGAGTTCCATATAAAATGTAGAAATGAGAGTAACATTATTGGGTAAGCTATCGATTTAACATTCTTAAATCCGCTCTTTATTTCTTTTTTAGGTGTACCCTGTATTCTGCGTGTAGCAGGACGGGGGAGTTTGGTGTTAAGATATTTCCCTAGTGGGGATTCAACCCACAGCCGTCGTCTTTACAGTCAGTCAAAGCGCCACGACAGTTAATACTTTGATAGGCTGGTATATTAGACACAATTCTCATTTATTTCCAGGAGCCAATTTAAATGTGACGATGGTAGCCTCATCGAGCAATACCTTCAATGTGACGGTACCATCCACTGTCGGGACGGCTCTGATGAGAACCTGATGGCATGTTCCAGCTTCACATGTCCCGCTAATTACTTCCAGTGTGCCTATGGCGCTTGTATTGATGAGGCGGCCGAATGTAATAATGTGAGTTTTTTTTATATACAAGTTGTATCCCGCATATGGCAGGGTAGGCAAAGGGAATATAGTGTTAAGACACTCCCGTTCTCATGGGCGTTTCTAGAGAATATATATTTTCTAATGAAGCAGAAATTAAAGATTCATCTTAAAAAATGCTATGATTTAACAGTTTTTCAATAAGAAATTTTAATTTTAATTTCAGATCAAAGAATGTGCTGATGGTTCTGATGAGCATGAATTGCTCTGTGGTAATAGTAAAACGTCGTCACCCACGCCTGTCGTTGAGAGTCCTCAGAATGAGTGAGTATTTACACTATCTATTATTATTATAAAATCAAATTAGTATTGCTATCACGCTGTATGCCGCACACAGCAGGGTAGGCAGAGGGAACCTACTGTTAAGACACTCCGTTCCCCACTTTCTGCCGAATTCTGGAGGCAGAACTCAACGCCGCGCTTTGCCTCGACACCAGAGCGAAGAAATGGAAATATAAACGTAAATCAATATTTCACTTCCTCAAGTGGGGATCGAACCCACAAACCGTCGCGTTACAGTCACACCCTTGTGCCACTGCGCCACGACGGTCTCGTCTTGAGTAGAAATAAATCCATATTTAAAAATATGTATTTTAGATCACTTTTTTCTATTATTCAAGAAATATATGCAAGCTGCCACCACATCCAGAAAATGGGATGTATCTGAAAAACGGCGCATCCTCAACTTACAACCCAGGGGATGTAGTGGACCCGGTGTACCTAAACGTGACTTGCCGACCTGGCTACAAGGTCGTTGGTAGTAAATTAATAATATGCTACAAGGGATTCTGGTCGACTAACGCATTTCCAACTTGTGCCCGTAAGTATTATAATGCTGATTAGTTTGTTTGTACGCGCTATTGTAATGACTACGGAACTATTGGTTCAAATAAGTCCTTATTGTCTGATCTCACTTTGAGAGACGGAGTGTCTTAACACTAAGTTCCCTCTGCCTACTTTTTCTCCCGTTTTGTGTTTTCCAAATTTGAGAGGTTGTGTTTGTTAAGCATATATTTTCTCATCCCAACTTTTCAAATAGTTGAAAGAGATACCATACAAAATTATGATCTGTAATAAAAAATATCTCAACAACAAATTGATCCTATTTTTCTTTTGGAAGTATATTCTATAACCCTAAAACGAACATCAATATTGTGAATATAACTAATAATATTAGACAAAAAAATAATAATAAGCATTTCTATTATTTTGTTCAGGTGCCTGCAAAATTGAGGAATCATTAAGCGTTTCCTACCGGTGCCTTATCACGGAAGAGGGGTCGGAAGGTACCAGAGAGTGTGAGGATATGGAAGTTGAAAGTACAGTGGTGGTACCATCCTGTAAGGCACCTAATTATTACAGTCCGGTTGATCTGCCGTATATGTACTGTGTTGATGGTACCTGGAGTCATATTCCTAAATGTCAACCCGGTAAGTAATTTTGGTACCAAAGCAAAACTTCTTAATTCTAGTCTAAGCATCTATCATACCTGTTGATATTATGAAACTAGACTCTGTTTGCTTAAACTCGGGTACTACTGGTTCGAATTGTATGTTACATTATATGTATATGACAGCTAGTGTATAGTGAGATCTAGAGTCTAAATAAGTTTAGTCTAAATATTACGCTACAAACAATGTTATATGTACTTATTATGAAATTTACCAAAAAAAAAACTGCATAGACAATATTTATAACATTTCGCTTAATTATGACAATTAGGCGTTCTTAGTATTTATTTGCTTATTTCTTTTTATAAAAATTAATAATAATAATAATAATAAATAAAATTTATTTCTCATCACATTGTATACAAACAGAAATATAAGGAGGCAATCATGTGAGACTGACGCTGACGTACTAAGCTCTGGGCTTGTGTTACGAGTCGCCAGGTTCCCACTCGCGGAAAGGCCAGAATATTATATTAACATGATTGAGAAAACAAATAACAGTACAATAAGTATTACATTAAAAGCGGATTGCGCGTGAGTGTGCGTGGGTGTGGGTGTGCGTGTGTGTGTGGGTATGTGTATGTGTGTGTGTGTGTGTATATGTGTGCGTGTGTGTGTTTGTGTGTGTATGTGAGTGTGTGTGTGGGTGTGTGAGTGTGTGAAGCTATTTTATTAGTTTTATAGTATTGATTAATTTTATAGGAAAAATGGTTGGGAGTATATGGATATATAAGCGATTTTAGGGATGTATAAGGGATTTCAAAATGACCTATTATATTTTTAATACATTATGCAATTATACATATTAGTTAATTAATATTTTTTCAGTAGAATCGTACGTCATGTCTAGTAGCCAGTTGGTAAGAGCTTTCTTAGTTTTCAATTTAGTCATGCCGTAAAATAGTAATTTTGTATTTAACTTGTTATATAGAAAGTTGCCAAGAAAAACATAAAACTTACGAGAAAAATTGGTTCTATGGGAAATTTAATATATTTATTCCAGAATGTGGCACTTTAACACCTAGAGGGGAAGCCCTTATAGCTGGAGGTCGGGTAGCGGAGCGCGGGGAAGTTCCGTGGCACGTCGGTGTGTATAGGAGACATAGGAGAAGTAAACATGAGCAAATATGCGGAGGATCGCTTATAAGCGAAAACATTGCGATATCAGGTATATTGTGTTCTTTTTTAGAAAAAAATATGGGTAACAGAGGGCACTTTGCGGAACTCGACGCCGTGCCTTATCTTGCTACCAAAGCGAAAAATAAAAATATGATATAATGAAATATAATATAATAGTTCTTTCCCTGAGTGGGAATCAAATCTATAATATTAAAAAGTATTTTTTCTCATTTCTAGCGGCCCATTGTTTCTGGAGGGAGGGCTACGGCAAGTTACCTGAGCATCTATTCTCATTGGCCGTCGGAAAACGTTATAGGGAATGGAACCACCCCAATGACAATCTACTTGCTCAGAAATCTGATGTAAGATTTTTTTTAAGTCATTTGCAATGATTGTGGGTTTGATTTCGTAGAGTGTATTTTTTTATTTTTCGGTATGTTTTTTTTTACCTTCACACCGGTATCTCTACTGCTAACACATTTTATTCTTCAAACACCGTCCAAACTCAACTAACACTTTATTACCAAAGCGATTAAAAATAAAAATAAAAGCTAATAAAAAAAGAAAGAATAAAAGAGCTAATAAAAATAGTAATTCCTTCGAATGGCTATGGAACATACAATATTCGTGTTTAAAAAGTGTTGTGTTCTATTCGTGATGATGGATGTTTGTTCCACTTTCATCCAAAAAGTACTGAACGGATTTAGATGAAACTTTACAGTAATTTAGCTTATACATCAGAAAAATATATATGCTAAAATGTATGTACTGATCGTGTATAATTTGATTACAATATAACAATACATTTAAACGGGCATAATACATGTTTACTACAAAAAAAAACTAATATAACCTATTTTTTTATTCTAGGTTAAAAGAATAATCCTAGCACTGCGTTTCAAAGGCCTGGATATGAACTACCAAAGTGACTTAGCAATTATTATAGCAAAACGTCCCTTCGAATACAGACCTCACGTTAGGCCGTTATGTGTTGACTTTACTAAGCCTTTCTATGAAAATAACATGAGGCGAGGAGATGTAGGCAAGGTGGGTTATATCAGAATTATTTTAATTTTAATAGAAACAAGTTTTACGCTTTTTCCTTTATACCAGTGTAGGCAGGGGGAACCTAGTGTTAAGCACGCGGGGACCACTAGTAAATTAAGTATAATTTTTCATTCACATTCCTATGTTTACAATCAGTCGCGGTGCTCCTGCGCCACGGTTAAATACTTCTTATTTTAACTAATTCATTTATTTGTCGTACTAGCTGCATTTATTATATAAGTACTAGTATAACACTCCGTTCTCCACTTTCAGGTGGTATTTAGTTTTAAAAATACATTCCAATTAATGAATGTCGGACTCACAACCAACAAACTTACAATGCTTGTTGGTCTAAGGTGGCAATTATTTATTATTATTATTTATGTAAAAGCTCATTTTAAATTCTAGGTACCTGGTTTCGGTCTTACGAATGATCACAAGGGGTCCGAATCCCCCATTCTTAAAGTGGTCGACATGCCGTTCGTCCCCTTTGAGGAGTGTCTCCGTAGGACACAAAGGGAATTTGTGGAATTCATCACGAACGACAAATTTTGCGCTGGATATGGCAATGGTAAGTGGTAACCCGGTTAACTGGATCATTTTTTTTTTTAGTTTCACGCTATATCTCACATATAGCAGGATAGATAGAGAGAAAGAATTTTTCGAAGCATTACGTGTTGACTGGTGGAACTCAACGTCGAATTTTGCCTTTTTAGTAAAGCGAGAAAAGAGGATTATTTTACTTGGCCACTACAATAAGCCGAAACTTAATACCACTACGATAAGAAAGTCAAGATCAAGGTCACCATGTATTTCAATTTAATATTATGAAGTTGAAGAGTTTGTTCAGTCAAACGCGCTAATTTTAAGAAGCATTATATTAGTTCAAATTTAAAAATATGGGCTATGTTACATCACGCTTATTCTTTGGATGCCCATAATAAATGTGTTTTACACAATTCTTAGTTATTTTCATTTAACCACCAAATTTTACGAGGCAGTTCGGCACTTGAAATGTTTATGTGTCTTAAAAGTGAAATTCAACGCTGGGGGTTTTTTTGCCTTTGTGCCAGAACGAAAAAATAAAAATATTGATAAATAATATTTCATTGCCCCTGTGCCCCTGCCTAAATAGTAAATCATTCATTTAACTGAGTGGGAATCGAAACCAGAAACATCGTGTAATAGGTATGCTATTGCGCCATCCTCAGTAGTAATAAATTAATTATTAATAAATATTTTCTTTCACAGGAACAACAGTCTGCCCAGGGGACAGTGGGGGAAGTTGGGCCTATCCCGTTGAAATGATGAACGGAAGAATTCGTTATTATTTAGGGGGTATAGTCTCTGCCAGCCCCGACTCCGACGATGGATCTCAGTGTAATATGCACGCTCTGACGAGTTTCACAGACGTTTATAAATTCTCAAAACTGATCAAAAGATACTGGATTCCTTGATAAGTTGTATAAATTTAGTAGTTATTTAATTTTTAAAAAGTTAAGTTAGTTTTTAATTTAAAAAAAAAATGTTTAGATCAATATCCGTGATTTATATACTCCTATATTATTTCTAACTATAGAATGTAGATGAATGAAATTTTATTCAAACTAAGAATAACTTTGAACGTCAAATATTTGAAGCCGGCGTTACAAATTAAGCGGGTGTAACGCTACACATAACATAATAAAATGTGTAATTTATTTGTATTTTAGATACGTAAAAAATGTAATAAATACGTATAGACTTTGCTTTAATTCTAGATGACAAAGAGTTAGCTCTCCAAAATTTCGTCATACAACAAATATGAAATTTATGACGTCTCTATTTAATTTTTGCTCTCTGCTTATTTAATAAAATTTATATGAATTATTAATAAAACGATATTTTTTTATACACGTTTCTACTGATATTTTCTCCGGTGTCTATTTTAGCTGTCACAAAATTTACAATATCTTGTAGTATAAGTTTTTAGGCAAATTATTGAAAGTTAGTTATTTAGTGAAAGTATATTCCTATCTATTTTACGTTTCGACGAGATTTTACAAAAATCTATCAATAATAAAAATAATAATAATAATGTAATTAACATATTATTTGGTTAAATCACGGATGTTCATAATTTTAAGCATAATTAAATATAAATGTAAATTTATAATTTTATTTAAAAAAGAATATTTAAAAATGTGCACGGTACGATATTATTCTGAACTTAATAAGTACGTGATTGAGTTCAGGGCGTTCGAGGACAGATACCAGTATCTTCACTTTTACTAATTGATATTGGAAAATTTTAGAATTAACTGGATAAATCTAAGATTAACTAATATGACGATGGCTTTCATAGAATCCACTGACTCTCTCACTCATCACACTCATAGAATTACTATATGATCTCAGGCCACCATATGTCGGCAAAAACATTCAAGTACTAATATTTTTATATATTCTTTTTTACTTATGAAATTAGAATAGTTAAAGTACTTATATGTAAAAAAATATTGAATTCTAGTCTGTTGCCATCTATTATTATTGAACTATTCAGTCTTAGTATTTCCTAGTATATATTAATATTGTTTTATTTACATGATTTTTTTACATACTTAGTGGGCGAAAAATGGAGTGATATATTCCGTTCTTTACTGGCCACGATCATTTTGTACAGTAGATACTTAATTAACCGGACTACTTGTTCTATTTAAATAATACGGATATATACAATATAATATGGATAAAAGAAATTTTGGATAAGCGTAACATTTTCAAAGAACAATGGGATTAAAAAATAAAATACAATATCTAATTAATTTTATGTTAATATTGTTATGTCTGTAATTTTTTTCAAAATGTATCTTTCGATCGAATATCACATCTAAGTATATCCCGGGATTTGAGGCCGGTTAATCCAGTCTCCGCTATTATAGAACTTGAACAATGATATAGAGAAAAAAAAATAGTTTATTTTATTAATAGATGGCAGCACTTTGTACTGTAAACATGTAAGTAATATATAAGTGAAATCAGCTCGATTAGTTTTTTTTTTGTAAAATTCTTCTAGCTGATGACAAAGTAAGCATTTATATGCACTTAGTGTTAATATAATATATTCTTAATATGAAAGTGGCATAACCTAAAAAAATACAATTGCTATTAAAAAATCTTGGGATAGACTTTTGTCATGTTTTTACCAATGTCAGAAGTCACAGACGTTTTGGGTTAGATCACTTTATTTTAAGGATGTGATAGCATTATTAATTTATGTATGTATTTCGCATTTTCTTGCCGGCTTTTGTACTTTTATAAACTTTTTTTCTCTCTCTCTTTTAATTTTTTTTTGGATACTTTATATACATTGGATAATTTTAACACGGCAAAAAAAATTTGACCCCTGGCTATGATTACTGGATCGATAGAGTTTTATAAAAAAATATTTATTGCAATTAAAAATGTAAAAAAAAACATTACAATAATACATACATATATGTATATTAAAGATTAGTTAGTTGTTAATTGTAGTATGTAGTGTAGGCCCTCCTAAAGTAGGGGCCTCAGAGCCCGCCTATTCGTAAGTATTTTTATTTAGTTACTGTATGAATTATATGTATGTATGTATATTGTGATTGAGTCTTTTACATTTAAATTATATTTATTTAAAATGATTTAAATAAAGTTTTACATTTTTTTTCTATTCTATTGTTCAGATTCTTTATTTTTGTTATTAAACTATGAAATGAGGAACCTTCAGTAAATTTGTAATCTTGTTTAAGTATTTATTTATTAAATCAGTTTTGGTTGTGTGTTGTGTTTGTGAATGTTAAATATATAATAATATAAGATTTATAATAGTTAAGCATAATAGTAAAAGGTGCGATTCAATGTATTCCAAATAATTTTAATTGAGTTTCATAAATTTATAAAATAACATTTAAGCAAATAATCTGACTGCTCAACTGAAAGAACAATAATTAATAAATTTAAACAAAGGCAATTATTATTTATTATTATTATAACGTTATTTTATTTTTCCATTTTTTGTTCTAAATAAAAGTTCTTTCACTTTTGCTCCGTTTTAGTTAATAATATTCGCTTTCATACTTTGAAAATATCATGCACTTTTAAACATTCACAATAATTGTGACGTCAGCAATTGTTATCAAGACAGAGAACAAAGACACTCTATTAAAAAAAACTCATTGTTATAAAACGTATTAATAAATAAACTTTGTCATTTTAAAAAAAGTTAATTAAATAATCTTTAAAGATATTTTACACCATATTGAGATTTTTTTTAATTTGATACTGTACCATAAGTAGTAAGTGTAGTGTTAAAGCACATTAAAATTATAAGGCCCCTTAATAGAAGGGGACCTCAGTTTGTTGCCATATTCATAAGAAATATATTTTATAAAAGAGTAAAATAAAATGTTTGTACTAGATTATGAGATCTAATTTCAAAACGACGACGCGACTTTTTTATTTATTTAAATTATGTATACGCAATATATAACAAATCAAAATAAAAATGAGCTTCACGCTGTATCCCGCATATAGCTGTGAACCTAGTGTTCAGATACTCCGTTTGCCACTTTCCGTTCATTTTTCCGTGAGGGGATAGAACCCGCAACTGTCACGTTCATAGTCACTCTCTTGTGCCCCTGCGCTACGACATATACGAGAGTATTTTTTTTATAGTGACACATTATCGCGATTCTCTTTTTGATTCTGTCAAAATGTGTTGGACAAAATTTAAATTAAAAACACATTTAATAAATGAACCTAATACCATCGGGATTAATATTTGTTTACATCGACAATTACTAAAATATCAAAAGATTTCACAACAATTACGATTACTGCCGTTGTATATAATATAGTGGTAAATTATTCCAATACGTAATTATTTAAATAAGATTACCTCATTACCATTTTTAATTTAAGTGAGTTGATATTAACGAATGTATCTTGTTATAGCTTTAAAAATGTTATAGTACACTCTTTATATGTGAAATTTTCATAGTGTCATAAATTTTAAATCCGGGGCCTAAATCTGTCCAAGATTACTTGTAAAGGTGACAAAGTAATTAAATTTTTTGCTGTATAGTGGAGTAAACACTACAACATTTAATATTTATTCTTATATTATTAAATATTTAACTATAAAATACTTACAATTTTTAACGAAAATTAAGTATAGTTAAAATTTACATTCTTATATTGGATTCTGCTCAAGCAGTGCCAGTATATATATTTAAAGATATTATAAATGTTTGTATGTATATAAGCCTCTGTTGTTGGCATGTATGTTGACCAAATTGTAACCAAATATATTGATTTAATTTCTTTTTAAATGATGTCTCATAGAAAATTATTCACCAAAGCAAATTTTTAAAGCCATTTCTAAGTCCCATCAGAGATAAACTGATGTAGTGAAAAATAACTGTTAACACAATAGTCATAATTTAAAGGAAATCATCATAGTCATTTTTACTTTTAAGACTTCTGATTTTGCATTTTTTATTTCGAATTTGAGGCCATCATGGCACAATTTGGTTCAATTCTCACCCTGGGGAATTAATTAAATAATTTTTACTTCCTTGCTTGGGAAGTCAAAGTAAGGTGAAGTAAAGGTGTTAAATTTCACCATTGAACATGCAATATGTCGAATTCATATGGAAAGCAATATTTTCATTTCCTTGCTGTGGTAATGAAGCAAACTGCGGCGTTAAGTTCCATCACTCAACGAGCAGTGCCTCTAGAATTCAGCGGAAAGTAAAAACAGTGTCATAATGTCTTGAAGGGCGTGTCTTAACAACAGTTTCCGTGGAATACAGCGAATAAATCAACTTAAAAAAACTGGTTTCATTCTTAAATCTTATAGTGATGTGATGATTAACTTCAAAATTAAATTTAACTGTGTATTTTTTAAATATTATGCATTTATAACTTTGTTTAGCATTATTTTGTAAAAACAACGAAGGTACCAACATAGGTATTTGCTCAAAATTGAATTTATTTTTAATGTAACAACGATACATACATATCTTCGAGTGTAGTATAACTAACAAATATTTAAATTTTATGTGAGACTCAAAATAATAGAATGCCTTAGAAGTATTTAATGAAATTTAATTTTAGAATCACTTTTAGATTTCAAATTTGTATTGAATTTCCTTATCTATACCAAATGAAATAAAAGTTCATTGTATTATGATTCTAAATAATTTATAAAGTCCAGTTACAAGAATTATCCAAATAAGTAATTGTTTTTAAAAAGTTTGTTATTTATTAGTCTTTTTGAAATATTTATAATGTTTTTCTATTAACGCTGTCTTTATCATAATTTTTAAACAAAAATGTTACTTTAAAATTCCAAGCTAAGATTCGAAAATTTTCAACCGAATTCTAACACTTACTAACCATTATTGGTAAATGTTTGAAATTTAAATCTGATCTGCAATTTACTAACATAATATTTGCCAATATTTTACAAAGAACGTTCAAAATTATTTTTAAATTAAAATGTACTAACATAATATTTTTCAAAATTTATTGTGTTTTAATGTATTTTGGTTTTTTATATTATAACTAATACTATAAATATTTACCAAAAAAATTTACCAAAATATGAAATTTATAGTAACATAATTTTCAATCCTGACTAAATTTTAAATAACAAACTGATTTTAAACTCTTTATATGAAAATATATATTATATTTATCCAGGCAACTTTAGCGCTGTCATTTTTGTAAGCTAAATAGAAAAGGGAAACATAGAACTAGAGAACTGTAGAATCAAAATAACTAAAAGAGAAGGATTGCATATTGTAACGCATATACATTTTTTATATATAACATTTTTTAAAATTTATCCTTTGTAAAAAAAGAATTGTGCTTTGGGCATAATTATTTCATAAATCAACTGTTTTAAGCTGAAATTGTGATATTAATTAAATTAAATGTATTTTTTAAAATCTTCCATTGTTATAAATTTCAATATTTGAATTTAAACTTGTTCTATAATATATACACTTTTAGTTTTTTTATCTGTGCTTAAATTATTGTAATTTAAATTATTTATTTATTAAAAGAAAAATAATGAAATTTATTAAAAAGTTCTGTTAGAAAATGTTTCCGGTTATTAAACAGGTCGACCATAATTTCATTTTACACTACATTTTTTATTATAATATCTCACAAACTAAGGGCGGCCTGTACACTATTGGTTATGTTATTAAAACTCATAGAATGTGTATTAAATATCTTTTGTATTAAATTAATGACTTATTTGCAAAAAAAAATTGAAGAGAAATAACCTAACGCATTGTCACAATTATATAATTTTACAATTTTTTTCTGTGTTTTATTCTCCAAAAAATATTAATTATTTGCGGCCAACCGTGTCGCAGAGTGGTGCGACTGTAAAAGCGATAGGTTGTTGGTTCGATTCCCACTCGAGAAAACTAAATATTTATTATTTTCGTAACGAAGCAAAGTGCGGCGTTGAGTTCTGTGATTTATGATCACAAAACCTCGAGATCAGTTAAATTTAAATCTTGAATCCAGGGCAATACGAGAGGCAATTAAGAAATCGTTAGTGGTAGTATGATATCTTTAAAGTTTAAAGTATATTATAGTGAATAATGATGTCAACTGGCAGGCACATTCTATCTCAGTCTTCTCGTGGCCACGCTCTACTAAGTGTTCATAAAATGTACAATACTAAATATACGCGATTAATCCGGATAGAGTTTCAATAAAAATGTGTAATTGGCAAAATCTAAAATCTTATTAAGGTCTTGAGGCCAGTCGTGGCGAAGGGGGCACAAGTTGTGACTGTAAAACCGACTGGTTGTGGGTTCGATCCCCACTCGAGGAGATCAAATATTTATTTCAATTTATATTTCCATTTTCTTCGCTCTGGTGTCGAGGCAAAAGCGCTGCGTTGAATTCTGCCACTCAATAGGTTTCCTCTTCTTACCGTATTATATGCGGAATACAGCGTGAAGATTTTTTTATGGAAAAAGACAAGGTTAACGAACGTGCCACGTATCCAGATGGTGAGGATGATACTTGAATTTGTCTCGCACTGTGTGGTCAGAAAATTCGGCGGCAGGTAACAGGTCAAACAGATCTCCAGAACACTACCCATGAACAATGCGGCATAGAACGCTGCGAGGAGACATCTCTATGCAACACCAATGTGTCAAGCCTTTCACAGATCATTGGGTCCCCAAAGATTCGAACGACTCTACGTTATATGCGATTAAATACGTCAGCTGATACTTGGGTGCACTGGCCCAGATATAAGATCAGTACTCCATATAAGACCGAACTTAGGCGTAAACTTTTGGCGTCAAATTCCGTCTCTCTCTACTCATGGCTCCCAGTTTCTTTGAGGCTAACTTGGCCTTGCTTTCCAGTTACTCAAAATGCTAAGGCCCAATACAACGTGAAGCTGAGAAAAATAGACATATCAAGGAACATATACTAGTCATATATTGTCTAAAGAATTATATTTTTTTATATTTTTATAAATATAGCAACACTATCACTCGATAAACATCACATGTGACATCACGTCAGATGTCAATGTCATCTGTAAAGAAATCGATTTATTATTTTTATTTCCAAATATTTAAATAAGAAAAGTGATAATTGTATATATTATAATATAAAGAAAAGTATGTAAATATACAAAATGGGTGATAAATCTGAAGTTCAAAACCAAAGTAATGAACAAAGATATAATGGAAAGAAAATAAGTGAATATATTTTGATTATAGTACTTGGTACGACTCTTTACTCTATTTAAAACTTATTTATGATTTCATTTTATGCAAAATAGTTAATTTTATCTTAAAATGTTACTATTCATCTTACTTTCATTTAAAACTTTGAATGAAATATTATAAACATTGAAATACCATTGAAGTAAAGAAATTGCTTAACAGTTGTATCAAATTGATTATTTTTGTAAATTACGTTACTATTAAAAATAATTATAGAAAATCTAGATTGTTAATGCCTTCAATGGTTAAGAACATATAAGTCTTAATTATTATAAACAATGATCATTTGACAATAGACCTAAGGTCTTGATTTGATGTCTTCTATTGTCAAATGATCATTGTTCTCTGCTTAATAGATTAATTTAGCTTGCTTCATCTTGTATATAAAACATAAAAGATATATGTAGAATATCAACTTCACTTTATCCCACAAATAGCAGGGTATGCAGAGGAAACCTATCCCTTTTCACAAAGGCATGAGATAAAAGGTAAACAAATCAAAAAAGTTATTGTATTGGTTAAGATTGATAGCACTTAATATAGTATATTAAGTAAAAATAAATATCTATGGATTTACTGAAATATTGAACTGAATAATGAAGTGACTATTGAATTGGACAATGTCTATTTAATAATAATGTTTTTATACTTGACATGTAAAACATAAATAAGCCAACTTGTTCTCAAAACTCAAACTCTTGGCAAAACTCAACATCAACTCAAGTCTTATCTTTAAAGAACAGAGAAATAAAAACAATTTCCTTCCGTAACAAGTATAATACAGAAATAAAATGACCAAAAATATATCTTTATTACTACAGCAATCTTACTTGGATCCATTCATTACAAATATGTATCTAACCTTTTCGAGAATGATCGAAACTTCTCCTATCTGTCTGATTTGGAGAGAGAGATGTCACTACGGACGGAAATGGGCTTCTATTATTCATATTACAAAACTATTGTCGAAGAAAAGACATTTGCTAGTGGAATTACAAAAATTATGTATGATCAATTAGTTGAGTACCCTAAAGATGTAAATGCTTTTAACAGATTCAATATAAATCCAGAGGTAAGCTTTTTATTTTATATAATTTTTGGAATAATAGATATAAATTCCATTTAATAAAGAAAGCATGCTTCTATCTATAACTATCTTCTATATAAGCATGGAAAAACTGCACGGAATTTAAATATTTGTTTTATCTGTGACTGTATTGCTTTTTGTCTAAAATAGCAACACAAACTTTTTTATACCCGACTGAGTGGCGCAAAGGAACATATTTACATGTAGATGTGAGATCATACTTGAGGTAGGCTGTGTACTGGAAGGTATCCACTGATGTCACTATTAAGAAAAACTCATGCCCGTTTCCTTATTACAACTCAGATAAAGGACTTCCGTCCATCCAAGAGCGTCATTATTACAGCCCACTGCGTGAGCCAGTGAAGGCATGAATTAAATGTTTAATACATGCTTATGTTACCTATATATACATATATCCATGACTAAATAATATTCCAGGTAATAATCGGTGCGATGTATCGATATTTCGAGCCGTGGTTAAACTCCACGCATAAAGAGTGTCATCTAATAGAGCGTGGTGACGATCACCCACCCATAGAGAGCTGTATCGGAATTGGTCAGCCGATTTACTTTTATTTAGAAGTTATATGGTGGCTGGCCGGTCTGACCGTTGCTGTCCTTTTCGTGCACGCGTCTGTTTTGAGGTGAGTAAGCGAGATATTTTAATTTTGTGTGTTTGTTTGATTATTGAATTTTTGATGTCGTGATCATTTTTGGTTTTCTTAAGTGTTTTTTTTTTCCGATTTTTTCTCCAGCCAAAGCATTCTAGGCGGTGTTTTAGCAGTAGTACAATATTTTGCTAATCACGCCGAATGTACAAGAGTGCAGTGGGCACCAAATGAAAGGGAAAATTTGGCAGCGCCACTCCTTTTATTGCAAACTTGGCTTCTCACTTTGCAACTACGGGAGAAGAATAAGAATAAAGTATTGAAGTTACAGGTAAGCGAAGTTGTTAATTTACCTTTAAATGACATTAAATTTACTGATTACTGCTGCTAATTACCGATGGTTGGCGGTTTTTTGGTTTTCTCTCAGCTTTACGCTACGCTATCTATGCCTCGTTACCAGAGCGAGTAAGTGAAAATATTAAATTAAATCATTCCCCCGAGTGGCAATCAGACTCACAATCAATTTAATACATGCATATTAAATTAGATTAAAGCTAAAAAAATCTATTTTTTGTCATGTGGTGTAAAAAATAAGGTTTATTATACCTACTACTTGCCAAAACTAGAAATAAATAAATAACCAAAATCCTGTAGAATGGGCAAGCGAAGCAAAGTACGAAATACTAGTGTACTAAATATAAAAAAAATACTTTTTAGAAAGATTTCGGCAAAACAGAGATCTACGTCATGAATGATCGAGTCAGCTAAGATAATAATAATATTTTTTTTATTCTAGGTCGGCATATTCATCACGAACAGTCTCTGCCTCCTATTCTGGCAGTTCACCCAGTTCATTTTTCTTACCCAAACAGCAATTTTCTTCGTAATGGAGCAATTAAGAATAATCGATACAAAGACTCTGTCCATCTTCCTTCATTCCCACTTCTGTGGTCTTCACACGGCCATACTCCTTCTCCAAGGCAATGATATGCTCAAAACCTCTCTGTACACGTCGTTTTTCGCAATAATATCTATTTATTGCTTATTATTCAGCACATTTCGTATAAATATCAAGAATAAATTGGATTTGTTCGTAGAAACTTGGCTGGTTATTCTAAGACTTTTACTCGCTGTTACTTCGTCCTTGTATCTAAAGAAGGTTTTATGCGATTTTCTAGAAGTCCAAGACGATTCACACGTGTGGGATATTCTGTATTCGAAAATATCTGATTATAAAACGTTTCACACCTTAATTTATACTTGCTCAGAAGTTTTCGATTTTCTGCCATTGAAATCTATTCGAAATATGTCAAAATCTATGCTAATTCCTTTTGTGTTACTCATTTGTGTTAACGTGGTCTCCTATTGGGTTTCCAATGCTGTTTCCAAATGCGAGAAGGAAATAAATGACTTGGTTAAAGAAGAAGAAACAGAAGGAGATGATGATGACAGCGGCATTGAAAATAACTCCGAAAATGTCAAAAATAAAGAACGAAAAGACATGGATGTGATCCTATCCTCGTTTAACGGTAAAATGAAGAAACTGGATGAAATGAAGAATGTAGTCCTGTTTTTTTTAAAGAATCTGTATATAGAGCCGGCCATTTTTTATAATCTGTCCCAGATGTTTGTTTTTGGTGTGATGGCGGCGTTTGTGATGAGGTTGAAGTTGTTGTTTTCTACGCAAATGTGTCTGGTATGTTCTCTTATAGCTAATCGGAATTATAATATGTAAGTATTTTCTTTTACTATCACACTTTATTTTGTATATTTAATCAATTTATGGACCTTGCCATATTTTCTCTGTTTTAGAAATGAAAATTGGAAACAATTTGTATTTTTTTTATTTTTCTTTTTCTTTCTATTCTTACCTATTTCTTTTTCCTTTTACAGATATCCAAAAGCCCTTGCAAAATATGTGCCCATATTTTGGGCCATAGCAATTTTGCCCATATTGAGGGAACTCTCACAAAATGTATCGCACGAAATGTCACATATTGGTATGTATCTCTTGATAACATAGAATCTTTGGAGCTTCACGCTGTATCCTGCGCAAAGTGGGATAGCAATATTTTTGAGACAATTAGTGTTGAAAATATGGAACTCCGCGCCGCACTTTGTCTTGTCAAAATGTTATATATTTTCTAAAATATTTAAATATCTTTAGTGTGGAATAACAAAAATAAAGTTTCCTGTGTGTAATAATAGATTGATTCATTATTATTTGAATGTTTGTTTTGTTTTTTTGTTGATATTTTTAGCTTCATTCATTTCATTTTTCTTCATTTTTAGCATAAGCAAAAGGAATATAGTGTTAAGACATTTTAAAATATTTATGCTTTTGTAGGTGAATTCAGCGATTACCCTCAAGAGCAATTACTTCAATGGATTTCCAAGGAGACTAGTAATGTGGCATTCGCAGGTTCAATGCCTGTGCTTGCCAGTGTCATGTTGTCGACCAGACGGCCTATAGTGGCACATCCTCATTATGAACACGTGGAAGCAAGGTAAGTGGGGGATTTTGGATGATTTCGATGGATTTTGGTAGATTTTAATAAACGTTGAGGCCGTCATGGCGCAGGGGCATAAGGGTGTGACTGTTACGCGACGGGTGTGGGAATCGATTCCCACTCGAACAAATGAATTATTTATTAATTATTAATATTTTCATTTCTTTGCTCTGATGTCGAGGCAAAGCGCGGTGTCGAGGCAAAGCGCGGTGTTGTTCCGCCGCTCAACACGCAATGCCTCTAAAATTCAGCAGAAAGTGGGAAACAGAGTGTCTTAACACTAGGTTCCCTCTGCCGATCCTGCAGTATGTGAGATACAGGAAGAAGGTAGTTTAAATATAAATTATTTTTTTTAGAAACCGTGCATATTCTGTATACAAAGTGTATGGCAGATTTTTACCGCACGATTACTATGAAGAATTGACTAAATTAAAAGCAAGTTATCTAATAATTGAAACCAAATACTGCTATGGGAAGAGCAAGTACGTATTTTTATTTTTAAATATTTCAAAAATCCCCCCTCTCGCTTCGCTTGTAAACTCTTGCTCGCTTCGCTCATAAACCCTCGCTTGCTTCGCTTACAAACCTTTGCTCGCTTTACTTATGCAAGGAATCCTTTGCAAAGGTGCCTAGGGTTTTAGCACTTCAAATAAAATAAAGTTAAATATTTTTTTAATTTTTTTTCAATAGAAAAGGTTGTTCATTTGAAAGTATATGGGACATAGAGTATCCCAATATGAAATCGAACCCGAAACTATGTCACACACTGCTCACTGAGACTGTGGATCATTTTTACCCAGTTTTTAGGAATGTACACTATGCTGTGTTTAGAATTCACGATTTTGGTGTTAGGTAAGTTATTATTTTTATAAAGGTAAACTGTAAAAAATATCTTATAATTTTTTGTTTCGTTTTTTTATCTTTGTGGAAAAAGGTAATTAGATAGACATTTTATTAGCTTCACGCTGTATCCCGCACCAGAGATAGACATTTATTTCGTTAAATGGGAGTCGAACCCACAACCTGTCGCGCTTACATTTGCACGCTTGTGTTAGTGTTTTAGAGGCCGGTCGTGGCGCAGGGACACAAAGTGTGACTGTAAACGCGACTGATTGTGGGTTCGATCCCCACTCGAGGGAATTAAATATTTATTTAATGTTGTTATTTCCGAGACGTCGAGGTAAAGGTTAGCGTTGAGTTCCGCCACTCAACACGCAGTGCCTCTAGAATTCGATAGAAAGTAGAAAACGGAGTGTCTTAACACTAGGTTCCCTCTGCCTACCCTGCGGTGTGCGGGATACATCGTGAAGCTGATAAAAAAGTGTTATAAAATTGTATACCTGTCTTAAATCGTCGATGAACATTTTAAGGCAGTTTGTTTGTAAACATGGATGGATGTGGATTCGATTTCTGCTCAGGGAAATGATTATATTATTTAAATTATTTTCCTTCCTTCGCTCTGGTAAGGCCATCGACGGCGTTTAATTTCGCCATTCAACAGGCAGGGGAAAATGAGAAGCGGTATGTCTTTACACTTGTTTCTCTCTGCCTATTGATATATACAATTAAAGTTTTTTTTTACCAACCAGGTATATGCCTCGCACTTTCGATACCTGACATCAAGAGAATTACACACCCGGTTTAGAGACTGATATAAACTATAATAATACTTACACATAAAATTCTGAAAATAAATGGTGGTTTAACTAAGGATTTAACTGCCGTTTTAAATTAAATAGTACGATATTCTTATAATTTTAATAAGACATCGCAGTGATAGGGGGCCTTTTGTGCTTTTCTGTTTTCCTTTCTTGTACTTAATAGTGTTTATTGTGTAAGTGAAGTAAAAATTTTAAAGTTGTAATTTTTAATTGAGTGACATGTTTAAACACAAAATTTGGAAAATGTGAGGAAAAAGTAAGTAATTTTAAAGAAAAGGTTTTAGTTGCTATAGTAAAAATTAAGTATTTAATTTAATTAGATTTTAGTTGAGGCTTCAACCTACAATTAAAATTAAAACTAAGATTGCCTGAAGTAACTGACACAGTAGATGTCTTACTAATATATAACGTAATGTAATATAGGCTATATAGGCCTTCTTCGACAAATAGACTATCCAAATCAAAAATATTTTTAAATTTAACTAGTAGTTTCTGAGATTAACGCAACAAGACAAACGAAATCTTTAGCTTAATAATATTGGAATCAATAACATATTTAGATCAATGTTGGACTAAATAAAATAAATAAATTTAAATAGGTAAATTTACAGCATGTTATTACAATCCTGTAGTCTTAGTGCCCAGTTAAGATGTCTCTGACACAACGATGGTTGTAGATTCAAATGCAAGATATTCAAGATAAAATGATAATATAATGTATTTAAATTGTGGTGTTGGGTTCCATATTGCTTTTGAATGGAATGGAATGGAATGGAATTGACGAAAACAAAGTTAGTTATATCTTGGTTTTTATACTCTGGAAATTATTGGAATTTATATAAATTTAGCCTATGTGTTATTTTGATGTATAAGCTATATTACTTGAGAAGTTTAATCTAAATCTATATAGTAGATTTTACGTGAAAGTGGAAGAAACATCCATTCTCATTTTCTAATATTTGAACATACTTATGTATGTTTAAATTATATAAAATGTGTTCTATATCTTAAAATAATTGTTAAAGTATAAGCGATTCTACATATTATAAATCTATAATTTATTATTTTTAAGCACTGTTTTTGCATTTGTATAATGTTAATATATTTTTTTCGCTTAAACAATATTCATATTTAGTTGAAGTTGTTTGTTATTTAAAATATTTGGCGATTATAATTTTTTTTGTATTAAATTTAGTAGATAATTGTAATTTCAGGCCCCCTCTTGAAGAGGGGCCTCATGTCTTAATGAAAGTAAATGTATTAACATAGCAACTAACGAATTTGTTATAAACGTGTATTATTCGAAAATTTAAGCAATAAATATTATATTTTTTGGCAATTTTATGATATTATTACAAAAATAAGATTTTTAAGAATAAAAAAACCGTCTGTTTGTTATTTACTTTTAATACTAATACTAGGTTGTTCTTACAAAAGGATTGCGGAATGCATTTAGATAAAAATAAAGTTATATTGAATATTAACCCGACCATTGTGGGTTCGATTATCATTATTACATTTTTTCAATTCCCCACTCTGGTAACGAGAGAGAGAGAGGGAGAAAGTGTGGCGTTTAGTTCTGCCAATACCCACACAATGTCTCGAAAGCTTGATGGAAACTAGGGAACAAAGTGTTTTAACACTAGGTTCCCTCGTTTACCTATATACCTCGCTTAACTATAAGAAAAATGGCAGGAAACGATAAATATATAAAATACATTAATATTGTCAAAATATTTTTAGAATATAAGCTCGTATTAAATATTTAGTCATTCACACTGTCCTATACGTAAAAATAAAAAAAAAATTACGCTAAAATACATATTTTAATATTAAATAATATTTTTACATAATACATCAAAACCATGTATATGTTTAAGAAAACATATTCTTAATGTAATTTTAAGAAACAGTAGGTACATAGAATTATTATTGCATTTAATTGTTTTATTATACTCATAATTGTCATAGAACGTTATATGCCTTCGAATAAAATCGTGAATAGTGTCCGTTTTAGTTTCACGCAGCATGTCGCACATAGCCTTGTAGGCAGAGAGATCCTTGTGTTATTCTGATTCCCATTACAGAATATTTCTGTTCTCCAACTTCGAATTCTTGAGTCATTACGTGTTTAGCGGCGAAACTCAACGCCGAGCTTTAACTTAATACCAGAGTGAAAACATGAAAATGTAAATTTAAATATATATTTTATTTCGAGTGGGGATCGAACCCACCCGCCCTTTCGCCACGACTGGCCCCTCATGACAGAATATGAAACTAAATAAAAAGGAGACCCCCCCCCCCCTAAACAAAAGTGTTTATTGTTTTAAACTATGAAATTTAAATGCATTTTACTATTTAATGAAGACTCTGTACCATTATATTTATAAAAAATATATTTGAATTAAATACTGATGTATATACAAAGGACAGCATGGCACAGTGTGACAGTATCTATATTTTAATTTGTAATGGTTGTGGGTTATATTCTTATGATCATACAATATTGGATTTAAATAATTTTCATTTTGCTTTTTTGTTTAAGACATAGCGTGGCGTTGAGTTGCACCACCCACCTATCTAGTTAACGCAATACAGTAGAAACTCGATTATCCGGCTCTCAGTTATACGGATTCGCGATTATCCGGACTATCAACCGCGATAAAATTTTTTTACAACCTAATGCAATGAAACCTAAGATAAATTATATGTACGTATTTATGTATATAAATCGTTTGTTGGAAAATGTTAATAATTTCTTAATAAACGTTGATTTCGTGTATGTTCATGATGCTTTTAATAGACATATAATAATTTTGTGCTACGTATGCACAAAACCAACTTTTTTTAATACTTTCGATTATCCGGATTATCCATTATCCGAATGAATACAGACAACGATTAGGCCGGTTAATCGAGTTTCTACTCTACCTGGAAAACGCAGAAGGGAATATTTTTTTCTCATTGACTTGTATATTTGTAAGTAAAATTTTAAAAATATCAACTTTTAAGTATTAATAAAATGTGATTATTATTATACTTGTTGTATTTTTTACCTTTTCCTATTTATGCTATTTAAGTTTATAGTTTTGATTTTCATGGGTTTTATTCTCAGAAATTTTGTTGTTATCATTTTGAATACTACGTGAAGGCACTATAATGAAAAAAAAAATTTTAATACGATATGATAGTTCTAGTTGAGATAATGAACTTGTTACAATAAAAAGGAGAATATTTAAACAGCTATTAAGAGAAAAGCCTTTACATAAAAGATTACATGGGTACAAAAGTCAAGACATTTTAGCGACCGTCAGTGCGACGTTTGTGGGTTCGATTCCAAGTCGGGGAATGCTATATTTCATATTTTCCTTTTACGCTCTGGTAACTCATTCTGGTCAACCACCACGCATTGCTGCGAGAATTCGGCAGAAACTGGATTCGGAACGAAAGCGTCTCAACAGGGACGATGTGTCTTAATATTAGAACATCTCTGCCTACAGGATTATGCAGGAAACGTAAAAATAAAAAATAACATAACATATTGAATATTTATTAAAAAAATAGTAAAAAAAACTATAATCACAATAGGTTTGAGCTCAGTGTAAAGCTTTAAAGAAGCTTTAAAGATTTAAGCGTTTTATTTATTTTTTTTAAATTCGAGATATATAAAAAGAAATGACCTTATAATTACCGACGTTCCGTTAGTTTTGTGCTATATATCAAATAAATAAATTTTATTGTTTGAATAAATTAATTTCATTTAATTTTGGCAAGATTGGTTAAAAAATGTTTTTCATTATAATATTGTTATTACGTTCTTTTATTTTTATCTAAATTGATATTCAGTATATGTATCTAAATTTTAAAGTCAAATAAATGATATTTATTAAACAGTTAAAAATATAACGTAAGTGTAAAGAATATCTAAAATATGCCTTTTTTGATTTATTTTCTATATATTTTTTACTAAATCTTATTTAGTGAATTAATATAACTAACTTGTGACGTCATTTCTTTGTATTATAATATCTAAATAGACACTGTATCCCAAATAAAAAAAATCACAATCGCTTATAATCCTACAAAATTTTAAGTTACATTTTAATTAATTTCACATTTTGTTCGTTACATTAATCTAATTTTCATTATCTACAAAAATTCCTTAATAAAATGGTCATGATTGGCAATTTGAGTAAATGTAGTTAAAGTGTTAGCATTACACAAGTCATCGTTTCGAGGGGCAGTGGATACGATTCCTCGAAGGTAGTAACGCTGGGTGCCTCTCTCCTGGGCTGCAAAGGCGAGCCCACCGCCACTGTCGCCTTGGCAGAGTGTTGTGCCTGGAAGAAATAAGGAAAAATATTTTAAAACTGAATAAATATTATACAGGGTGGAAGAGGCAGCGCTTCTTTTATTGAAACTGCATATAGGGTAATATATTTCAAACCCACACCTAAGAAATTAATCAAGGTACCTCAACAGTTTGGACGTAGGAATTTTTTTTCATTTCACGATTTTTATCCGTCCTGTATTTCGTGTGACGCACACATAAGTGTGCGACGTTTCCGATTTAACAGGTAAGTGTGTGCGTGCCTATGTTATACTTTACAAATGGAGTTTTATTTTAAAACGATAATTTTATTATTTATTTTGTTTGAAAAAATAACTTTTTTATTTTTGGAAATTATTTTTTTCCCGAATTATATTAGGCTTTTATAGAGTAGTTAAAACTGTGGTTTCATTTAAAGTGGTGCTGAAAATTCCATCCTGTATATCTACTTTTGATCTAATTCGGCTTCGCCTACTTAAACTTGTTGTTATATAATAGCTAAATTATAAAAATCTTTACATAAATTGAGTCTACATAGTGAATAGGTACTATCTAGGCAAGCATGCTCCACCTTCGTTCGCATCTTCACTTACCACCAGGTGAGATAGCGGACAAATCCTTGCCTATCAACAATAAAAAAAAATAAAAAAAAAGCCTATGTATATGATATTTTGATTTTTAAGCAATAGATTTTTCCATTGAAACTAATACTTTTACGCCTTAAATGCGCAATATAAAAGTATATAAAAACTTCAAATTCGCAATTGATACTTTAAATTTGTTTTTCTTTTCTACTTTAAATTTCTCACTTACCATTAGTATATCCAGCGCATATTTTGTCACTAGTGATGTACTCTCTGAAGCCCGGCGGAGAGGTGGCGATGCAATCTTCTATCTTGACATAGGGAAGATCTACTACTTTTAGTACTTGGGATGCGACACCATTTTTCTCTGTTAAACCCCAACCGGCTACCTGTTGTAAATTGTTAAAGTTTATTAAATTCTAGACTAATTCACGAAGCCATGAGATAAAAGGTAAACAAAAAAGGTTCTTTTATAGGTCACGTATAATTACCTTAAGCCTAATACATTTTATATATTTATAGATTTATGCCTGTATATTACCAGACAAAATATTATCAGTTCTTTTCTATTTGTTAGATTTATTTTTAGATATTTTTTTATTAATTATCTTACCTTTCCCATATTCCCATCATGTAACTGCTGCCTATTAAAAATCACATCGAAGTCGATACAGACGGGACGTATGTACACTTGATAAGTAAACGGTGTAACCACCACAACTAGGGCTATATCATCTTGGAAGTTTGCTGCGGAGCCCTGAAATCTTGATGGAATTTTTATTTCCGCTACCTGTGAAACAAAATTGGATGTTATATTAGGGAACATAATACTCGTATATCATATATTTAACTTTGTACCGACACCAAATGTGTTAGGTTCCCTCAGCCCACCCTGCTATACAGTGCGAAGCTACTTTCTTTTCCAATTCTTAAGCTAGCCTTCATTTATTTAGGGTGCGATTTTAAATCGTACTTACATCAGATTTCTGGGCATCAGAATCGCGAGGATTATTCCAAGGACGGTAAAGTTTTCCCGCAGCCACCGCGTAGTTGGAAGCAGGCTGCAATTTTGTGACGTCACTCCAAAAACAATGAGCAGCTGCAAAAAAAATATTTTTAAAATTCTACTTTAATTTAATTCTTAAAACAGATGTGAATCTTCCTTATTATATGGCGATACTTAACACCACCTTTGTATGAAAGAAACTATTACAAGAATTAACGAGTACGAGTACGTTCTTTTGACAATATTACTTGATGTATTAATATATACATAGTATTATTTGAATGGAGTTAATTACCTGATATTATAATAGTAGTACTAATAATGGAACCCCCGCATATTTGCATGTACGGCGTCGTGCTCTTCGAGTAAATCCCCGCGTGCCACGGTAATTCCCCACGTTTCGCAGTCTTACCGCCTATCACTAGTTGTATACCCTCCGGTGTTATTGTACCGCATTCTGTTAAAAAAAAAAAAATTATATATACTTAAATTGTTATTTCGAAGTATAAAAAGAAAATTATTCTTAGGAAATATAAAAATTTAAACGTAGCGGGACTCGAACCCGCGCCTTTAGGGAAGGTCCAAGCGTTCTGATCATTAAGCCAAAAGTTCCTATATTGCTACATCCATGTTCTTCTACGTTTCTTAATAATATGTGTTTTTTAAATTTTTTAAATGATTAATATACGTATGTTACAGATAGAATATAAGTAAGTAATAACTAAAAATTTCTGAAATTATTGGATTTTGCTTAAAAATATATTTTTTGTTGTTATTTTTTTTTATAATTGTAATTTTTGTGTGTATTATGTGTTCTAATCTAATTTTTTAAGAAATATACGATAATATAAGCCTAAAGAGTTTCTTTGTTTGAACTGTTCTGTTCTGGAAAAAAACTTTTTAAACTTATTAAGAAAACCAGACGAACGTAGAACATAACGTAGAGATTTGAATTCTTTGGATTTTAATTTCTTTGGAAACCGTCCAAGAGATCTGACTAACTAAGCCATACGTTATCATCGAGTTAGGTCGGAATTCTTATACAAATCGCGTTACGTTTATATATTTTTATACGTTATCTCAATAAATATTTGTTTTTCCTAAATATGGATACAACATTAACATATAAACAAAATATAAATATTTCTTATAACTTTAAAAAATTATAAAAAATATTTTTGTCTTCTTCTTCCTCCTGGCATTAATCCCGGCTAGCCAGGATCTGCCTTCCTACTCAACCTACTCCACTTTGCACGGTCTTTTGCGTTTTTTTTTACGTATCTTTTTTTTATAAAGAATATTTTTGTATTAGGCATTATTACATCATGTTAATCGATGATTCGATGTAACGCAGTACACCTGTACTTACTACCTGCATTCGAAGTGACCTTGGACCTTTTCATTTGACCGAGCGGACGTGGCCGTGGGTAAAAAATTTTAAAATAATATTCTATACCTAATTTTTATTGTATCAAAACAGCAACTGTATCAAGTAATTTATAATAAGAAACATAAATAAAAAAAAATTAATTATATGTGGGTATATTTTGCTTAATATTCTAAATATTTTTTTTTGTTAATGTTTTTATGGACATAATGTACCTAAAATTACAGAGAAACTCCCTGTCTAGTATATGAAGATCATATTTTTTTTTTTTACTTAACACGATGTTAATGTCTCTCTGTGGCATCGTAGCACTTCGATAATGTGATTTTTTTTCATTTTAAAATCAGTTAACGTTAACAAAGTAAATTATAGGCTGTCGTGGCGCAGCGGCATAAGGGAGTGACTGTAACGCGACGGCTGTGGGTTCGATCCCCACTCGAGAAAATGAATTATTATTCCTTAACATTTTAATTTTTTTCGCTATGGCACCAAGGCAAGAAGCCCGGCGTTTAATTCCTCCACTCAACACGCGATGCCTTGAGAAATGTGGCATAAATGACGCGGAACAGCGACCCTGCTGTATGCGGGATACAGCGTGAAACTGATTTAATTAATTTTTTTTTTTAATAAAATAAATTACTGGACAGGTAATGTTAGTAGGATGGAGGATGAAGGTAGAAAACAAAATACTAATTTTATCGGATTGGATAAATTTATTGAAAAGAAACACTTCATCCTTCTAACATTACATTATTTATTAGGTACAATAATTATAAATACTCATATAAAAATTACATAAATATAATTTCTTTGGCCATTTCATAGGCTACCTCACTATTGCACAATAAACTTAAATATTAAGTAGTACTTAAATGCTCACACAAAATAAAAAATCCTGGATAGAAATTGAAGCTATGACCTAAAACCTGTGCTGTTTTAGAACCAGGTCTTTGGTCAGTATACAATTGAGCAACAAAGTTAACCAAACAAGAAAGCTTACCTTTTTAATAAATTAAAACAGTTTCGTAAAATAATTCCCCAAAATATCACAAAATAAATACTTATATATTAGTAAAATATATATTTTATAATAAATTACAAGCGATCACTCCCACATGACTCGTAAACAGATCCCATTAAATAGAAGATTAATCTCAATTAAATGCTACGTGGTGTTTCTGAGTACGTACTGTTACAAATATCTAAAATATTTTAAATAAATAATGGTTTCTTAAGTACTTAATTACATTATAGAAGAACTAATATAACTAAGACGCTTTTTGTCATCAAATTATTGTATTATATATTACTGTACTATCCTAGACAGAAATTAAGAATAAATATGTTTTATTTATTAAAATATATAACTAAGAATTACTTTTATGAATATAACATTAGAGAGAGTTATTAACTTAGGAACGTTTTACTATACATTTGGTATCGCTGAATAAATACATAATAGGTAACGGTAACGTATCTTTTATTTCCCTTTATATCATCAAGACATAGCTAAACATAAATGACCGTCAAATGAATGTGAAATCTTTTTTTAAGAGTAGACTTATTTACTTTTATGAATATATTAATAACAATTTTTTTATGAACTTTTATTCAAAAAAACAATACTATTTTTTTCCTACATACAAGTTTAAACAACATTTATGAAACCACTTAATTCTTAAAATATATAACTGGGTTATCCGTATGTTTATGTATAGTATTATCAGTTCTATAATTTAAATAATTTGGTCGTGTGACTACTGCCTGACCGATTCGCCAATCTCCTTCATCTATATCATAAATTGAATTATCATGATTAGTAGAAGCGTTACCGTTACCAGTATCATCATTCTTTACGTTACCGTTAGGGTTATATGGGAACATTCCGCTACCGTTACTCTTTGAATTATTTTGTACACTATTTATATCAGTGGCGTTACCTACGTTTATTATATTAACATTCAAACCGTTCCCTTCAATAGAAACATTCTGTTTACCTGCATTTATTTCAATGTTGGTATTTTTATCATAATTTGTGACATAAATAACGACGGAATCATTAATTTTTATTGTTATGTTCCCACCTGGTTTGCATACGGCGATATAGTCCCAGTTTCCGTCGATACAATGCATAAATGGTAAAATTCCGGAATAATAGTTAGGAGCTCGACATTCGGGTCTAACCACTGTACCAGCGGCTTCAAGGGATCCACATTCTCTAGAACCTTCCACTCCATTAGTGCCTGATATAAGACATCGGTATTCCACACTTGGATTTGGGTATAGACGGCAGAAGCCTAAAAAGAAAATTAAGTAAACATAATGACAATAATGTTAATAACATAACATAAAATTAATGAAAATATATACATATAATAATTTTTGAATGGGTCTAAACATATGTGTAAATGAAATATATATGTGGTATTGTAGTTTGGTAGAGGGAACCTAATGTTGTTCTTAAGCAAATAATAATAAAACAAATACTCACGAACACATTTAGGCATTTCCTCAGACCAAATTCCGTCAAAGCAGTACAGTGAATCTCTATGATTCTCTACACCGAAGCCAGGATTGCAGGTTACGTTAATAAACACGCTGGGATACGTTTGACCTGGTTTCGTGTTTGGGTTTCCAACAACAACATATGCACCGTGTTTAGGGTATTGTGGTAACACACATTTACCACCTTGTGGTAACGGTCTGAAAGAAATAACTTTTCTTTTAATAATAAAAAATGACATAAAATAAACATAATTTCATTTCATTTCTAATTACATACATATATACAAATCGAGAAAATTTTTGAGTTTTTCCTATTTACACATATTTGGCATTAATATGTACAATGTACATAACTATATTTTCAATATTGAATTTAACTTAATTTAGATTAGATTAACTTGGTAATTAATGTCATATCAAATCGAATCGTTTGAATAAAATTGACAAAATAATACGAATTTTTGATTCTAATTTGAAGTTACCTCGGAGTAACGACAGGTTTCGTTGTTACCGGCGATATTCTGTTGCAGAGTTCGTCAGATTCATCAGAATTGTCGGCACAGTCTTGTTTCTGTAATATAAAAAAAATATTATATCATGTTATTTACTTAACTACCAAAATACGATTATATTATTTTTATGATTCTTTAACATCTTTTATATTATTGAGGATAGCTTCTAAACTATCTTGAGACAAACCCATCAAAATGGCATAAAGAGCAATGTATTTTGTAGTTCCTAAATCACTTTACATTTTTCATAAAGGATATACACATTTTATATATATCCTTCCATGTTTTACCGCATAGCATGATTGGCAGAGATATCCTTGTTTCAACTTCAGGCGAAGAGGTTCTCCATTTTTATGTGTATATTTTTTGTAGCTTCATTTATCCCCAGCGGGGTAGCCAGATAGACCGGAGTGCTAAACACTAGTCTCTGCATGCCTCTTTCGCCTCGTCCACTAACATCATCCTGCACATACATTCCCTGTGACCTAGCTCCAGCATCATTGATACAGTGTCGTCGAAGGTCAACCACTGTCTACCACTCAAAAACTTTACTTAATAAATTTTATGTGATTATTTATTATCATATACAAATAATTCTCCAATTGACATTTTTTTATTTTAACTTCACACGTATCTCCAGATAGCTTGATAAACAGATGAGACCTTTATATTCATAGTTCGATACTCTATTACATTATGTACAACCCTAACTAACATCACTTACCCCATCACAATCAGATCCCTGATCGACGCACGCGCCGTACGCACATTGGAACACATATGACGGACATGTCCGCGCGGCACAGGCGCGTATAGTCTCGTCAGACCCGTCAGAACAGTCCACAGCGCCGTCACAATGTTGTGACGCGGGTATTGTTTGTCCGTTCTGACATCTAAATTGACCGCTGTAAGAGTAGTGACAAAATTTTCTGTTATGTCGTCACGTTGTTTTGTATTTTTTCGAAAGACATTGCCTAAATAGAATGTAGGTATATACTCGTAGGTACATAAGTATAAATTTATGTATATTCATTCCTATTCGGTGATTAAAAAAGTAGCAATGAAAATCTAGACTCAAAGTACATTTCGATCTATAAAAAATTCAATAAGTTTTGTAATACTCATTCATGTAGATCATTCACGTATTTAAATTTTACTTTAAAAAAAACACAAAGAAAACAGGAATAAAGGAGCATAAGTACCCCCTTACTTATTAAGATTAAACATATTATTTCCCAAAGAACCTACTATATACTAATTTTTAGGGAAAAACTCAGAAAAATGATCCCTTACCGTACTTCATCAGTTTCATTCCTGCATCTAGGCAATAATTCATCAGAATTATCAGCACACTCCTGGATCCCGTTGCACGGTGCTGTGCCGTCGACACAAGCACCGTACGTACAACGGAACCAATTACTTTGACACCTGTTAAAATTAACATGCTTATTAATTATTAAATTATACAAATATGTTACATTTGAATTCATTAGTTACAAATTTTAAATTTAATGTAATTTGAATGTACGAGGTGTGTTCAAAAAGTAAGGTGACTTTTCAAATTTGGCGGGCAACGTACTTTCGATTATCGATTTTTTTATTTTGTTATGTTGGTACACTCTTCCCGAACATCTGTACCAAGTTTCAAGTGTATAGCATTTTTTGTTTGGTTAGGAGAGGCGTAAAGGTTATAAGTGTTTTGCGTGCTCGGCGATTTCTTGCTATCGAAAAATATGGATCAAAGGATTTGCATCAAATTTTGTGTAAAAAATAAAATAAAGTGCTCCGAAACACTTAAAATGTTGACAGTGGCATACGGTGAAACTGTTCTGAGTAAAAAAAATGTTTACAAGTGGTACAAACTCTTCCAAGATGGCCGGGAAGATGCCAATGACGAGCCTCGCTCTGGACGCCCAAGCACGTCAACAACTGATGAAAACGTTCAAGCAGTGAAGAAAATTGTTCTGGAAAATCGTCGAATCACTATCAGAGAAGTTGCTGAGGATGTTGGTATATCGCTTGGCTCGTGCCATGAAATTTTTTCTAACGTTTTGGGCATGAGACGTGTGTCAACGAAGTTTGTTCCGAAATTGCTAAATTTTGACCAAAAGAACCGTCGCATGAGCATCGCTCAAGAACTGTTGAATGACGTCAACGACGACCCAGATTTACTCAAAAGGGTCATAACTGGTGATGAATCATGGGTATATGGTTATGATATCGAAACCAAAGTCCAATCGTCCCAATGGAAGAGCCCAGATGAGCCAAGACCGAAAAAAGCACGCCAAGTTCGATCAAATGTCAAAGTTTTGCTCACTGTTTTCTTCGATTACCACGGCGTGGTGCATCAGGAGTTCTTACCATATGGACGTACGGTCAATAAACAGTATTATCTTGAAGTTATGCGCCGTTTGCGAGAAGCAATACGAAGAAAACGTCCGGAATGGTGGAAAAACAATTCATGGCTTTTGCATCACGATAATGCCCCTGCTCACTCATCTTTGCTGGTGAGAGATTTTTTGGCCAAAAACAACACCACAATCATGCCTCAGCCACCATATTCACCGGATTTGGCCCCATGTGACTTTTTCTTGTTCCCAAAACTAAAGAGACCTATGAAAGGACGGAGATTTGCAACGATTGAAGAGATAAAGACTGCATCGCTGGAAGAGCTCAAGGCTATACCGAAAAGTGCTTATGAGAAGTGCTTTGACGATTGGAAAAACCGTTGGCATAAGTGTATTGTATCTGAGGGGGATTACTTTGAAGGGGACAACATAAATATTGATAAATAAATAAATATTTTTTCTTAAAAATACAAAGTCACCTTACTTTTTGAACACACCTCGTATATCTATGGGTTTTTTGTATTATATTTCCTTGCAGCCTATGAAAAGAAAAAATGGTTGTGGTTTCGATCGAGAGAACTATTATATATATATTATTAAAATTTCTCTATTTATTAGGTACATTGAAAAAAATTGATACAGTATATGGGGAACTTAAGCTTACCTACTCTGATGTAGGGGAGATGCAGATACAGAGCTAGAGAAAGAAAGAGAAATTTTAAATAACACTCACTGTATTTTCCGACATAGAGGATGTGTCTCGTCGCTTCCGTCGGGACAGTCGACGACGCCGTCGCATTTACCATCGAAACCTATACACGTGCCGTCCCTGCATTGCCATTGATTTTTTCTGAAATATTATTTACATCGTTAGTTTTCATCCTACTAATTTTATAAATGTGAAAGTTTGTGAAAATGGATGTTTGTTTCACTTTCACGCAAAATCCCTTGATCGGATTTAAATGACTACACTGGTATTCTGATGATGCAATGAGCACTGTATCATCTTTGTATAAAACAGGCTGTTTTAAAATCCAATTGTCTGGGATCAGCATATCCCTTTATGACATGGTTGTGGGTTCAATGCCCACACGAAGAAGTGAAATATTTATTTACGTTTATATTGCCATTTCTTCGCTCTGTTGTCGAGGTAAAGCGCGGCGTTGAGTTCTGCCACTCAACACGCAATGCCTACAGAATTCGACAGAAAATGGGGAACGAAGTGCTTTGACACTAGATTCCCTCTGCATATCCTGCTATAAATGTATACACATATAGCGTGGAAATGAGGTTTTTTAAATGTGGTAATAAATGGTTGATCTTTAATTATATAAATAACATGAGGCCAGTTGTGGTGCAGGTGTACAAGCTTGTAAACGCGACAGGTTGTGAGTTCGATTCCCTTCGAGGAAATGAAATATTTAATTCTCCAGAATTCTTTGAAAATTTTAGACTAAAAGTGTCTTAATGGAAAAAAAGTATCTTAACACGAGGTCCCAGATGTCCTCTACGTAACCTGCTATGTGCGGGATACAACTTGAAGCTAAAAAATATAAATAACATAGTAGTGTGAAAATATCAAATCAATTTTCACACTACAATTGAAAACAAATAAAGTAATTTTGTACACTTTTATGTGTGCCGAATTGAAAAATGAGATATAGTTATTAGATTGTAAAAAAAACACAATAAAATATGGTATATGTCTTTAAGAATTTATAATTTTACATAAATTCAATAAAAAAAGATTTATAAGTAGAATAAATTGAAAAAAAATCTGTAAAAGGTATTTAATTAAAAATAAAATAATAAAACAATAAAATTAATACAAGTACTTCCATGTATAATTTATCTATCCATAAATGTAAAGCAACTGTCCGTTCATTCTTACAAGAGAAAACATATGAGGAAACAGAATTATTGCTACAAACATTATTATAAACTATGTTATAAAAATCTTATACTACATGCATAAAACATACATATTCATATACATATCTTACATATAACACAAATACACATACACACATACACACACACACGCACACACATCTTATATACTCACCAAAATATTTATAATATTAAAGAGATAATTAGGTTATAATATAATATGTACATTAAGACTTGTAATTCGTATAAAGGAACACTTCATTTAGTACCCTCCGTGGGACACGGCACTGTTACTCTTTTCTACGGGTTACCTTGTAACCTATCTAAGAGGACAGTACCTTAACCAATTATTGTATCTAATAAGTGTTTAAATAAAGATTATTATTATTATTATTATTACATATTAATAAAGTTTAATATGCACTAGAGTAAAAAAAATCAATACATTTTTTTAAATTTGTAAATAACTTAGTTACAAGTACGTAAGGTCACTGATAATATTTAAAATTTTGTTAAATAAAAAAAATAAAAATAACTAACTAATTATATTTAATTTAAAATTAAGTACGTAAGTTCCAATATTAAGCTCAGTATTTTTTTTGCTTCTGCTATATCCCACAGGCAGAGAAAACTTAGTGTTAAAACACTCCGTTCCCCATGCACCGTCCAATAGCCGAGCTTGTAGAGTGGAACTCAACGTCGAAAAATTTAAAAACTTAAAAATTTTTCCTTTACCAAGATACTCGTAGATGACAAAATAATTTAGGAGATAACTAAAACCTTTTCAATGATTATTAAATAACAGTATAAAAGCACACTTACAGGCAGGTGGATTGACGTTTCACTCTGTTGTTCATCCAAGAATCGTCGTATGAACTGAAATTAAAATAAATTAATTTGTACTCGACTGCGTTAGAAAGAGGGTAATGGTTTTCAAGCATATATAGATATATTGTGGCTGGATGGTTTTGACATATCCACACTTCATATGTTTACGTTTTTACTAGCTTTATAAAAAAAATTAAAAATATTTGTTATCTTATCAAAAAAAATTTAGTTAATATTTTTAACATAACAGTTATTGGTGGGAAAGGAAAAAGCTTTTTTAGTAAATCAAACAAGGTAAGCTAGTTTTTGTTGAAGGTAAGGACAACCAATAGGTATTTTGCAGGTGTTACAGACACTAGCGGCGTTAGGGTAGGGCGACCGCCCAGGGGCGCCGGATAAAAAGGGCGCCGTAGACGCCCGTTCAGGGCGCTTTGCGCAAAGATGTCTTAAAATGGTATAAGATCTAAAAAAAAATACAAAGTCACCGTCTTTGATATACATATAAAAAAAAAAAAAACTAAGTCATCGTCGTAAATTTTATTAGTTTTTGTCATATATTTTTTTTAAATACATGGTTATTTCGTTGTACTCATTCCCTGTTTTGTATATTATTGAAATGTAGATAGGGGGCGCCGAAAAAATTTCGCCCAGGGCGCCGGTAGTGCTAAAACCGGCCCTGGTTACAGATGTAATATATATTATTAGTTCTGGATACGGATACGGATAAATGTAAATAAAATACTATATCAGTTTTGATTTCGATTATGGACCTTAAATTATTTCGAATTATCCATTAGTTTTGGATAATACCGGCTATTTGAGGGGTTACTCTTCGGGTAGGTTCGAGTTCTGCAATGTTCAAATTTTAACGTCTTCTAAAATATATTTATTACTTTAGAGTGTGAATGACACTTTAAAATGATTGATTATTTATTTTAAATACTTACACTCCTGAACAAATAGCTTCATCTGAGCCATCAAGGCAATCTCTTATGCCATCACAGATTTTGTCAAATCTAACGCAACCACCATCCATGCAAGTGAAGTCATCGTGTCTGAAATATTGGAAATTTATGCGGAATACCTGTCTATTATTTAACAAATTAGGTATAAATTTAACAAAACCAAGAATATTATATAAGAGGAATCACTATATTATACGTTTTTTTCTTCTATTCAGTAAAAAAAAGCCAAATAGTACTCTAGTTTACTACATATTACTTCAAAAATAACTTTGAGCTTCACGCATCTTCCGTAAATATCATAGTAGGCTTTCCAAACATGATAATCTGGTACCTTTATGTACGCCTGGCTGTCTCGGTGTACCAAGAAGAGGATTTTTTGTAGCTTTACCCTGTATCTCTCATATACCAGGCTAGGAAGAGGCGAAACTAGTGCTAGGACAAACCGTTCCCATTAAGACAGGTGTTGAATAACGGAAGTCTACGCCGCGCTTTGTCTCGTCACAGAGCGAAGAAATAGAAATATTAAATATTTCTGAAAGAGTGGGACTCGAACCTACATAAAATAATTCCCCTAAGAACCTACATTAAATAATTTTTGCTTAATCCTTTTATTTATTTGTATCTTTATTTGTTACGTATATATACGTATATTTGGTGTATCTAAGTATGTATGTACGTATGTATGTATATATTTATATATTTGTATGTATGCATGTATGTATATATTTGTTTGTATGTATGTATGTATGTATGTTGTGTATTTATCAGTGTATGTATGTTTATATGATAAATAACGTATTTATATTTAATAGTATCATATTTATTATCACTTTTTGCACCTTTTCGCTGTCTTTTATGTAATAAGTCCTTTCAAATGGTTGCCTGTAAGAAATCGCTTTTAGTGATAAGGCCGCCATTGCACTTTGTATTGTCTTTCTGTAATTATTGTTACTCTACTGATTCTTTGTTTATTTTAGTGCAATAAAGTATTATTATTATTATTATTCTAAATATAGTTATAATTCCCATGAACGGGGATTACACTCACACCTATTGCATTTACAGTCACTATTCTATGACAACGTTAAATATAAAATACTCACGAGCAATAATCGTTAGGTCTTCTTACAGTAACAGATGAGGAAAATAATGGTGAAACACCCACTGAAAAAGATTTCTTTTTAGTCTTAGAGATAGAGATAGATAAATAAAAAACAGCAGCATAGCTTCAGTTCCCACAGGCAGGCAAGGAAGGTAGGCAGCGAGAACCTAGTTTGAAAATATTTTGCTCTCAAGATTCGAGTCAAATTTTAGAGAGAAAAATATGTGTTTTTTTTGGTTCACGCACCGCTTTGATATCTAAGTGAGGAAAGGAAAAAAAATCATTTGCCCCCACTTCGGAATAGAACCCACAACTATCGCCATAACATTCAGGCGTACGTGCGTCATTAATGGATAATAAATAGTTATTATTTTATAAAGACCGATTTACATTGTATCCGGCTTTTTCATGGGGAAATCCCGTTTATTAATAAGACTAGCGGCCCGCTCGCGGTTTCACCCGCGTGAAGTATGTTATTATTAATTTCTGTCTCCATGACTACGTCCTAGTGACGTCTATGCAAAATTTGAGACTCCTAGCATTTGTAGTAACGAAGTTTCATACAAACTTTCGACCCCAAAAACAACCCCTTAGAAGTCGAATATTGCAAATTCCCGTCTTAGCGAGCACCTACGTCCTATAAGTAACTCCTATGCAAAATTTGAGGTTCCTAGCACATGTAGTTTCTGAGATTTCGTGATGAGTGAGTGACCTTTCGATTTTATATATTTAGGCAGCTATTCATTAATTGCGTAAAACAAATAGCTGATGATTGGTTTTTAATTGTTTAAATAATCAATTAAATTGAAAGGAAATCAAGAAAAATATATGTATATAAAATAAGTTGTGAGTTTTATTACTACTACTGGAAATGAAAGTATTTGAATTATTTTTAAATTGAGTTCCAAAGAGGGAGGATAGAAGGGTAAATAGAGAGAACCTAGTGTTAAGACACTAGGCAGAGACGACTTAGTGTTAAGACACTCAATTCCTCACTTTCCGCCGAGTTTTGACATTGTGTGTTGAATGGCGGAACTCAACGCCGCGCTTTGACTTGTAATGGGAGCGAGGATATGAAAATGTTAGTGTTGATTAAGTATGTATAAATTTTATACATTTAACAGACATAACTACAATGATAAAGTTAATCACTCGTTTACAATATATTATATTACAATATATAAATATATAAAAGGAAAAGACGACTGTTTATTAAGACAAAGTTCAAATTAGACATACTGATATAGGCGCAGTTAAATGGTGAACGACCTCAGGATAGGTGTATATTCAAATCTTACTTTAGAGGAAAATTTACATAATACATATTTTTAAAATGATTGATTCTCATATCTCCATTGGCCTCATGCTATATTTTGCACATAGCAGGGTAGGCAGAGAAAACTTGACAACTTAGTGTTAAGATACTCCGTTCCCATTAATACACTTCTGTTCCCAATTTTACGCCGAATTCTGGAGGATTGTTGGTATTTGAATCCATTTTTTTTTAATTACAAAAAAAAGTAAACGTCAACGTCAACATTATTATTAGGTACTTATCAAAAAGTTTTATAGAAAAAAAAACATAAACTTAAAACTGACAAGAAATAAAAAAGACTTACCTAAGACGAAAAGTACGAAAAACATTATAAATAAATGTTTTTTTTACATTTATATTATTATTATAATTGTTTTTTCATAGTTTTATTGACTAGAACTGTTTTACGATAACACAACAATGCTCAAAACTCACGTATCTTCTTATAATGATGTAGTGTTGGAAAAACCTAAGTGTTGCCAATTGGCAGATTCTGTTTTCCTTAAATTAAATAATTATTATTTTACTATTGAATTGAATTACACCTTCTCTGCCTACCCTGCAGTTGGCGGGATAGAGCGTGAAGGTGATTTGATTTGTTTTTAATTGCTTTCTTAACTAGACGTCCATCTTGTAACGAAAGAGAATTTTATTTAATGCCAACTTACGATTACTTTGCAAATTTATGCATTATTTCCTAAGAATTCTAAAATGTGTTTTATATATTTTTTGCTATTACAAGAAGAAGGTAGTATATCATAAAAGATTAATCCTTTCACATTTTTTTATCAAGCAAACGTTTCTTTGTTCTTTGTAAAATAAAATTGTTAAGAAATATACCAGTCACTGTTCGCTTAACCTAAGTAATAGGAAGGTCATATTCGAGGTCGTGTCGTCCAATTATTGTATTGCTATTAGCAAACCATGTGGTTATAAACATCTTGTTAATTAAAAAAATATATATAATGTGGTGTCGTGGGACACCAGGTAGGAACAAAGTTCCTCCGGCTAATGTAGAATCGACACAAATTGCAAAAAAAGTCGTGCTCAATTTTATGTAGGTTTTCTTGATTTTTCTCTTAAATTTTGCTGATTAGTTTTTATTTAAGTACAAGAAAGTATTTAGGAAATTCAGTATTTTAGGAAATAATAAATTACTTAAAATAAAAAAACATCGTAATTCAAATTATCAACTAAAAAAAGAAAGAGGGAGAAAGAGAAAGGTATTATACACTACTCGTCTGTGTATGCGACTGTCGCGCCTGCGCACGTCTCATTTAACGGTTTTATTCCACGCATTTTTCTTACGGTTTTACTATCACATTTTTTTCAGTTCGGTCACGCAGCGAAATCCCTATCCCTTCCAAGCCTGCCGTAAGGAACTTCGTTCCAATAAGACGTAATAATTATTTTATTCATTATCTATATAAATTAACAAATATATATTCACACCAAAAAATATTTTCTATGCTCTGAATTATCCATATCGTGTATTTTATATTTCGAAGTTTAACGTCGCATATTATTCATCATTCATATATACAATCGTTTTAGCCAAAAAATAGGTAAATTTCACAAATCTAGTAACATTACAACAGTGACCGTAAAACAGGTTAAGAAGTTATAACAACACGAATAAATCGACGAGCGAATTAGATAATGGACGCGGGTCTTTTTATATTTTATTAATAATTGCTATTACGTCATAAAAGGGCAGTGTATGAATGTTAGCACTTTAGTTGTCACTTCGATTCTCAGTAGAGGTAACGATGATGTAAACATTTACTTTAACACAAAAAACAGTAATTTGCTTTAAAGGAGTAAAATGAAGTAGGAAGTTTTTATTTAACACTAAGTTTCCTGACCTGAATTGCGATGATTGTGGGTTCGAATTCCACTCAAGACATGTATAATTTTTAATTTTCTCCCTCGGGTATAATGCCTGAGTGCGGCGTTGATTTCTGCGTGGTGCGTGGATATAGGCGTGTTTCATATGCGTACTACGTTTCCTTAGTCAACTTCATAAGTTGAGATTTTCCCCCATACCTAAATTCTTTATATTTATATTTCAACGGTTCTTTCCTTTATTATAATTGTTTTTCATAGAAAAATGTATCAAGGAAAATATATATATATTAACTCATTTGTTCAACATTCAAATTGTTTGAATTACTAATAAGACCCACAATCACCTGGCATATAAAGCAATTGATATCGCCTCAGCAGTTTGGTTTTCTTAAGGCTCGATCTACTTCTCTAAGGGAGTTCATTTTGATAGTAGGATCAGATTCCACATTCATATTGACAAAATCGCTACTAAAGCATTTCAAATGCTGGGCTTTATTATAAGGAATACTAAAGATCTTAAGAAGCCTCATACCAAGATTAGACTTTACTCGGTCTTGGTTCGATCTGGTCTGGAATATTGTGCGCAAGTCTGGTCACCATACTACGAAGTACATATTAAGCGTATCGAGAGGATCCAAAAGCGTTTCCTATGGCACCTCTCCTACAGTTGTAATAAAGCTAAACTATTGCCTACGTATAAAAGCCGCTTAGAATATTTCAATCTTATTAGTTTGTTCGATCGAAGACAATTGTTGGATCAGGTTTTTTTGTATAAATTAATTAATGGTAAGCTAGACTGTCCTCTTCTTGTTGAGAAACTAAATATAAATGTGCCTTCAAGGTTACCCCGTGCACGTAACTACACTCTATTTTTCAGCAAAATTTCAAAAACAAAATTGGGCTTGAATGCTACAATAAATAGATTAGCTAACGAGTATAACAGGATGACAAAACAGCCTGACGCTAGCATTGATATCCTCTCAAATAGTCTTCAAATGTTCAAAAGTAGAATTTTTGCATTCCTGCGTTCTTCTTCGTCTTGACACTGGGGTCTTCTGTCTCGATCACGTATCTGTATGTTAGTTCTTATATATTGTATTTTTCGTTTGTTTTTTTATTTTATATATCCCTATATGTGGTTTCTGTTGAGTCCTTTTTGTTACATAAGAGAAAATTATATGTATGTATGTATGTGTGTATATATATATATTTAATAATAGTTATGTAAGTATATGCAAGTAATTAATCTTAGTATATTATGAAACTGTCCCTAATCATGCCGTGGCAGCTTATAAGTAAAGCAACACTAAGCCAATAGTTTTAAGTCATGTTTGTAATATCTGATTAAGTGTATGTTTTGTTAGTTGTCCTTAATAAATAAATAAATAAAAATAAATAAACTCATATTGCACCTTAGAAATTTAGTTGAAGTACATTAGATTGATATAGATTTCTCGTTTGTAAACCGATTATAATAACTAAATTTTAAGGGAAGAATGCCATAATACCTAATCCAATAGTGAAAACTGCATTTAAATCGGCTAAGCAATTTTCTGAGATCATAGCGTGATCAAACACACAGATAGAAGATCAATCAATTTAAAGATAATCCGATTTTATTCCATTCATAAATATCTCCAATAACTCTTTTCTGATATACCTACCATGTACCTACAGACACCGTTCCGTTAGGATTTTATTACAAGTATAGATTATACTCGTACCTATCTCATAAGGCGACTGTTGTGTGTTGCCGGCTCCCTTCAGCAGAACTGCTTTCCTTCTTTTCTAGTTTTGGGGATCAAAATTAAACCATATTTAGAAAATAAAACTTTTATGCATTTAAATTTATTATTCTAACATGAATAGTATTAGAAAAAAATTAAAATATCGTAACTTAAAATAAAATAGGTATTTTTTATGGCAATTAAAACTTTTCTTCAGATACTTACAATTATAACAAACATAGAAGGTACATTTAAAAAAAATGATATACAAGGATTGTACCCGCACTTACTGGATAATGAAAATAGTTTTAACTTCGACATTAAGTATATGATGATGTGATGAATATAGCAGGGTTCCCTACGCACTGCCCAGATTGTAGACATTGCGCGTGGACTGGCGGAACTTAACGTCGCAAATACAACACTTGAAATAACTGTGTAATAATTATTTATTTATGAGCCTTTAGTTCTGTTAAATTAAATTATTCATATGAAATTTGAAAACAATCTTTAAGAAACTTCTAAAGTAAATCGTCAGTCTGATGTTCCGTTTTTACATGAAGAGACCATTCTTCAACGGTTTGAAATAACTGTAAAATATATTAAAGATTATATAAATAGATATGAAATTGTGATTAATTACGTATTTTAGGCATTTACCAATCTAATACGAAACTTGACATTTTCTACCGGTAGATACCTGAACGAGGAAATAAAATGACAGTACGGTCGACGAGTCGTGGCCACCGGGCCCAAGTGGTTAATGAGCAGAAGTTGAGAAAGCCTAACTTCTCAGCGTTCACGACTCGTCGACCATATTGCAATTTATTTACGATCAGGTGTTGTCTAAAACTAAAATTTGAAATAATTATTTAATTTATTTAATTAATATAAATAGATTGTCAATTGTATATTACAGCCAAAAAAACATAATATTTTTAACCAACTTATATAAGAAAAGGGGGGTTATCAATTCGACTGTATTTTTTTTGTTAAAAACATAAATACAACCTCTCGAATATTTCTTTTCAGTAAAATAAATATATTTTTTAAGACTTAACTATAGCTTTTATTTACCCTACTCTATCTCATACCTGTGAACACAAATCACATGTAAACATGTGAGTCCCGTGGGCATTCACATGTGCATGTAGCTGGTCGGCCGGTAGACGAGCACCGCACGTATCACATATTAGTAAAGTCTCGTTAGTTTCTTCGCTTTTAGGCCTTTTTGGTTCCCTGGGCTCGTAGTAGGGGCATGCTAAAATGTTATGACTTTAGAGATTGAAGTTTGACTTTTAATTGTATAGAGACTCGTAGGTGAGATGTGAACATATATGAATAAAGAGATGCAAGTTGAAATGTTCGAATGTTGTCTATGGCAGAGGGAACCCAGTGTTAAAACACTACGTTCCCCACTTTCCGTCGAATTCTGAGACACCAGAGCGTAGAAATAGAAATACAAATTTAAATAAATATTTCATTTCTCGATTGGGGATAGAACCCACAACCAATTGATTTACTCTCACTTTGTGTTCCTGCGCCATAACTGGTAAAAAAAAATCAATATTATATATAAAAAAACGAATAGCAACACTTACTCCCATGTCCCACGTGTGTCTTGTAAAACGTCACTAGCACCTTGTCTAGTGTCTCAGTGACTATCATGTGAGCGGGGCACGCTTTACCCGTTTTGTATATTTGCCTTTCTGGCGCTGGACGTTTACCTTTGCCCTTAAACAACAATTGAAATTGAATGAGAGAGAGAGCCAAAACCAAAGCATTTAACTATTAACTCGACATCCTCTCGCTATTACTAGATGTACAAGCGTATATAATAACACGTGTGGATGGGTAATCTCATGTGTGTTCGTGTGATCTCATGTGTGGATCTATGATCACATGTGTGTTTGTGTGATCTCATATGTGTTTAAAATGTTTATTTCCATAGTTGTGTAGGCACCCTATTCTTGTTTGTTTTCATGCAGTTTTCATAATGCTTCTCGTGGCATTTGAAATTTAAAACGATGAATTTGTTTACGATATTATTTACGAAGTTGTTGACCATCAAAAAAGGGAGCCAATGACAAGTAAGAACAAAATGTCATCATCAAAGCTAAACATGTCGTTGCTTACGAGAACTTCTTTCTGTTAGAGATACGAAAACCGAAATCTTTGTAATTTCTATTAAAAACAGCTGAATTTTAAATCTTACCTGGTAAACATATATCCCGGACTGACTACACATGTAGTGGGATCGAATCCCCTCTATAGTTTGTTTACTTGCTGTCGTCTTACGAAAACGGAATTTAGTTTCTTCTTGTATTACACTCTTGTATATGAGGAAATCTATGAAGAAATGAAGAAATTAGGTACATGTAAATAATTTAGAAATCACATATATCGACAATGTTAATGTCAAGAGATATATATTGCACCAAAATAATCATTATCAGCTTTACTCTGTATCCCGCTTGTAGCACGGTAGGCAGAGGGTTTCGGAGGGTTTTCGATTTCTGGAGTAACTAAAGAATAAAAAACAAGGCCATCGCGTCGCAGTGGGACACTATCTAACTGTAAACGCAAAGGTTGTGGGGTCGGGGAAATTAATTATTTTCATTTCCTTGCTCTGATAACAAGACAAAGCGCAGTATTGAGTTGCGCCATTCAACACTGAATGTCTCGTAAATTGTGCAGTGCCTGAAAAACAAAATCTGTTATACTAGGCTCCTTCTGCCTACTGCTATTTAGGGATACAGCGTGAAGCTAGGAGGAGGCTACGAATGTATATGTAGGTACATGTTTAATTGGCGACGAGCGCTTGGTGAAATAAAAGGTGCGGGTCAAACAAATCATTATCTTACCATCCATAGTGGTGAATTCCAATTGTTCGACTTCCTCGGTCACTTGGTGTTGATGGAGAAGATGAGCACTAAAGTTGGAGCCGTAACTTACTTTCTCAGAGCAGAGGGGACAGAAGAACGCTTTGCGTTTCTCCACCTTTTATGTATATTTTATTATTTTTAGATCACAAAATATATATAGCAAAGTTATCCTATTATAATATAATATCATAAATAATTTTACAATAATTAAATTTTCTATTTAAATATTTATACAGTACACTCGTAGATATACAATTGAATAACAATTTCAAATTCGAAATTCTAATTAAAACGTTAAAACCGGTAATTAAGTTAAGTTAATTGGGGGAATTACCTCAAAACCGTGCGCTTTCCACAAATGATTATTCAATATTTGCTTTTGGCTGAAATCCCGTCCACAAATGTGACATTTCTTACGATCACGTGACGAATATTTTGGTGTATGATCGTTACAGAGTTTTACTAAAATCGATACAGCAAGATTCAATATTATTAATTGTGGCGTAAAATATAAAAATCCATTTTTCCCATTCAGGATTTTTTTTGAAATCCTCTCTTAGAACTCTCTCTCTCTAAACAGGATTCTTAGAGAGTGTTAGAGAGCCAGTAATTTTGTCTGTTCGTTATCTGCCAGTCAATCAGTAACAAAAGAGTTTTATAAATACATACATATATTATAAATTAGTCCATATTAAAATTTAAATTTTACTTCTATTAACCAATTTCCATATTTTTTTACTACCAAAAGGGGTAAACGAAGATTCCGTCTACCATCTGGCAGACGTGACGGTACGAGGAACCTCCGCCCATTGACATCTTCAACTCAAGGGGTCTCCAAATTAAATTAACTTAAAATCGAAAACCAAGTGATGTATCCATTAATTATCTCCGCCTATTCTACTTTTTTTAATCTATTTTAATTCTATTCTACATGATTATTATTAAATAGCTAAGAAAACAACTTACAACCGTGCTTCATCCTCAAATGTGTGAAACAAGCTTTCTTACTATTATATACGTTATCACAGAAATGGCACGCATACTGTCGCCCTGACGCGTCAGAATTTTGATTATGACACCTAATATCAAAGAAAAAATGTTATATTAGATCTTTATAAAAAAAAATTGAAGACATAGTGGCGCCGTGGCACAGATAGGAAGGCGTAGGAAAAAGGGGGCCGGATGGTCCACGCCTACCCCAGGATAGTTTTGTGCCCATCCCAGACATTTTCCCAAGACCCAGGCACTGCTCTAAACTCGTGACCCTGAGTGATAGCCACTCGCACTGTGAATCCATGGAATGCTTAGTATTTCCTTCTCTCAAGTAATGGTTGTAAAAGCGTGTTAAAGAAACACAAATATCTATTACAATACGAAAAGATTCAAAGCTAAAGGCGTACTTATTAAAATGATCAGCCAGATCTCTTAAGGAAGCGCCACAAATATTACACTCCTTCACCTTCCGTCCAGTCCTGGGTTCCAATCCGTGGACAATACGTATATGATGATGTATATCTTCTATAGAATCTAGTTGTAAATTACAATAAATGCATGTTGTCTCATCTAACGCTTCTATTTCATGATCTTCTTCAAATTCGTCTAAGGAAATTGCGAAGTGCGCTATAGTACAGAATGATGTGAATTGAAAACTTTTTTTTTCAGCTTCAAAGAGTACCCCGCACTTTGCAGGGTAGGTGCGTAAACTACAATTTTAATTCTAGAGGAATTGCGTGTTGACTTACACTACTTGGCTCTACACCAGAGCAAAGAAATGAAATATTAAATATTTCATTTTCTCGACTGGGAATCGAAACCACAACCTGTCGAGGTTACAGTCACACGCTTGTGCGTGCGTGCTCTTGCGTCACAACTGGGCCCCCTGTCTTGAAAAAACTTTCTTTAAAATAACACCAAACGCCGATTGACTGACGCTTTATAGTCATTACAAAAATAATACTATTTATTAGAAAAAAACATTATAATCCTAAAATATAACTATATCTTTTTGCCATTTTTACATATTTAAATATTAAATACCTACTTGAGGTCAGTCGTACCGCAAGGGCAAGTGTGGGACTGTAAACGCGACGGTTGCGGGTTCAATTCCGTCTCGGGGAATGAAATATTTGTTATTTTCATTTATCTGCTATGAAGAAAAAAGCGTGAAGCTCTTATTACAAACCATCATCATCCCTTTCATATTCTTCAGTAGTTTTCTTTTTTACAATCACTACTTTTTGAACTTGCGATCCTTGAGATTCATCCGCTTCCAATATATTTTCATCTAAGTATTCTTCGTCTTAATAAAAATGTATTAAATATGAAATAAAAGAATCGCCAATATGCACAATAGTTTAACTCTTTACCACACTTCTTTTTTTGTTTCACGCGTACACATAGCAAGGTAGGCAGAGGGGACTTAGAAACATAGTGTTGAGACACTCCGTACCCTTCATGACAATTTCGTTCCCCACTTTCCGCCGAATTCTATATGCCGAATAATTTATTTATTATTTTCAGTCTTTTGTAACGCCCATTTTAAAAACATTACGTGATGGATAGCGGAACCCAACACCGCACTTTCTTCGAGTAGTAGGTAGTGACATTCCATAAAGTTAAAGCTAATCACTAATAGGTACCTATACATTTACCTTTAATACTTTGTAACATATCTATGGTTTTAACCGTTTGTAATTTAAAAGTATATGCCTTTTCCAGCTTTTCTACGCAATTGGCGCAAATATATTTAAAATCATTTGGCATCTGAAAATATTTTATTATTATTTAAAGTCACTAAAATGTTCGACGCTCGCGCTTTGTCTTGTTATCAGAGCGAGGTAATTAAATAATTCATTTACCTCAGTGATGAGTGGAAATGGAACCCACAACCGTTAGGCCCTGTACCGCTTTGCTATGACAGTCCCGCGGTCAAAATATTTTTAACACGCTTTTATTATGTAGAGCTTTAACAAACTAACTAGGTATGTAAATAAAAAAATCTGAATTTAAACCTTTGATGCCTAATATTATAAATATCATAATAGGATTGTTTGTTTGTGACGCACTTTCATTTGAAACTTTTAACTGTTTATCTTAAAATTTGAAAAACAAATTTTGAAGAATATAATTTTAAAAATACTATATCTTGAAAAGTTATATTTAAAAATATTATTTATTTCATTTACTTATTACAATATAATTTAACGCAATCGAAGTCGCGAAACAAAACCTAGCATTGCTAAGAACTAATTTTGTTCTCTGTATTTTACAAGTTTTTTTGCGATATTTTTTTGTGGAGTGAGATGTGTATATTGGCGGGCAAATTTTGCAACCTGCAAAGTTGTACTTATTTCTTTATTTATTTTTTTATATTCGAAGAACACAACGGGGTAAAAATTTATGAAATTACAAAATTATATTAGCATTCGATATAAAATTAAAATATAACAAAATTCGAACCGGTGGCTCTTGGCTCAAGAAACTCAAGCGCTCTAACGAACTATTGCGGCTTACACTTTAAAATATTTTGCAATAATTAACTTATAATAAAAATAAAAACTAAAAAGCCAAACCTTAACATCAAAACAATTCTCTAGCATTTGTCCAAAAGTCTGTTCATTGTTTGCATAAGAAACGAATAAATCGCACAAGTCGTTTGTACTCATACAACTAATGCAACCTACAAACTCTTCTTCGTCCATATTTAAACTTTTTTCAACCTTAATTTATAAAATTTATAACAAAATTTTTATATTTAAAGAGGTCGTTCAATTTTCTTTGTCAATTTTTGATTTATATTCGAAATTTACTCTAAAAACAAATGAACGGTTATTTTGTTTTTTTTTTATTATAAAGCCGCCTGTTCACATTCAGTTGTCTGTATTGAAATGTTAAGATAGAAACATTAAAGTGCTCTAAGAACAGAAATATAAATTAATTGTATGATGTACGTAATATAAAAGTAATAAAACAGTAAAATAAAAGACAGAATTATTATATTTTATCATGGGCGTATGTAGAGATGTTTTAAAGTAAAACTGTATAGGTTTTTTTTTAAATTCAGTTTTTAATTTCAATTTTTGTTTGTAAAATTTTCAGCGTGGACACCAGACTATTCTGCGGTGAGCATAGATCATTCAGCATAATCATACGCCGATGCGGGAGACTTATTTAAGTTGCGATAATTTGTAGTAATTGATAAAATTTTACTAATAGCAAACTAAGAAATATCATTAAAGTTTTAAAAGTTAGAAAAATATTGAATTATTTTGACAAAGCTTTACAATATCTACTAATTTGTTTATAATATTTATAAAGCTTTATAATATTCTTTCAACGAATTTGTTTCATTTATAAAAGTATTTTTTTAATTTAACTTTAATTCTATGAAATCATGAAAGACGATAATATAAATTCAATTAATATTCAATTTTATTCCATACAAATTTATAATATTACACAATTTACTTTAAATATTAATATTCTCGAGTGATACATAACAATAACCAGCTTTATAAACGGCCAGCAATACATTCCACCACGTCCATACTTTTATACATTTTTAAGCTATAGCGACTTTCTTTATCTGTACTGTACATTAAACAGCTGTCAAACCTCAAATTTCAATGTCAAAATGCAAAACAAAGAAGAACTGCGTTTTATCAGTGTATAGATAACGTTCGAGATTACATTCTCCTGTAGACTTATAAACGATTATTGCATTTTAGTTGAACTCTAAATAGCTATGTGAAATGTTACATTAAAAAGTGTTCGAGTCAACGTATACGACTAAATAGGCGACTAGCGTACGAAATAAACAAAATATGCAATAATAAATAATATTAAATATAAATTTTATTTCAGTTTAGTTATTTATTCCATCAATTTTAATTAATTAACAAAAATGAAGTACAAAATCGACAGAGGCCTGCTGCCAATAAAGCTACATTTCTTCTTCTTTTTTGCTGGTAAGTTTCTTCTATTATTTACTATATTTTCTTAAAATATTATTTTATTTATTTTTCTATTTTTTGTATAAAGAACAAATATATTATCTAATAGCTTATTCTATATTTTTGATTGTTGTCAAATTATGTTTATACACTAAAGTGTAATAATGTGTATAAATAAAACAAGTTATGCAAATAAGATTAGATGGCATTTAAGTAAATTTCAATAAGAAATGTAGGTCTCTTAGATTGTTTCAAGTACACATACTGTGCATATTCTTATATGCTTTCAATTTAATATTTTTGTTAGCCTCATGCTGTATCCAGCATATAGCAGGGTAACCAGAGGGAACCTAATGTTATGGTACTCCATTCCCTATGCACTGCCCAATTTGACAGTTCAGCTTTTTTTTGTTACCTGTGCAAGAAAATGAATATAATTAATTTCTACCAAGTGGGAATTATACCTTTAATCATCATGCTTAGAGCCAGATGCTTTCGTTTCATAGTCTATTTCATCATAAATATCATATTTCATATGTATATGAGCATTATCTTTCAATATTGCATTGAGATTATTATTAGATATCTTATAGTAATACTAACAAAGAAATTAATTACAAAGGAAGTTTTAGTTTCTTTGTTCTAATAAAACAACTTATATTCATATTTTTTTGTCAGTTTTATGTTATTCAATTAAAAATATTAAAACATAGAAATAAAATAATGTTAAATGTAATGTACTGTGTGACTGTATAATTGACTGGTTGTGGATCCTATCCCCAGTTGGGGTAATGAAATATTTATTTAAATATATATTTTCAATTCTTTGTTCTACTGTCAAGGCGACAATAGAACAAAGAATGGAGTGTCTTACCACTAGGTTTACTTGCCTACTCTGCTGTGTGTGGAATACAGTGTGAAGCTGATTTAGATTTTTTATTTTTCACTTCAAATTTTATAAAATTTTAAAATATAACTATACAAATAATTTCATTGATGTCCACAAATTTCAATCATAATTATATAAATACTAATATTTATAACTAGATCCAATTAATCACAGAGTAATAAAAATTGTTTTTGTCACTGAACTTTTCCTTAACTGTACTTTGAGTCTTCCAGTAAAAAGTAAAAATGTCATTTAACAAAAAAGAAATTCTTGATTTTGTATATATTCACCATACTTTACCGGTATTCTATTCCTATAATAATTTAATATTACAATAAGTTTGAAAGTATTGCTTACTGTCAGCATATTCCATAAATCTATAAATATTTTTATTTTTTAAATTAATATAGTAAATCCATCAAATTGTGACCTATAAAACATTATTTTTATTTGTTATCTTTTATCTCATTGCAGTGAATAGGGTATAGTTAATATGGACTTGGTTGGATTTTTTTTCTGAGAAAAATGTTATGAATTTTTAAAATTCTCCGGTATGTCAAGACACTCCATTGTGTTTTTGCTCCTTTTATCAAAAAACGCAATAGATGGAAAACGGAATATTCTTCTGTGCTCCAATGGACTCTAGATCTGGATATTTGATACTAATTTCATATGCCCCACGTGAACGTTAGAAAAATGGTCTTGACAGCCATAGATAGACACATACAAGCATTGGGACAGACATAACAAAGTGATCCTATAAGGGTTCTTTTAGAGCTTCCTTTTAGAGCTGAACCCTAAAAATACCTAACCAGTACCCACATAGATTTTCATTTGAATCAGAAGTTTTCCATCATAAAGTAAACAATAGATTGGATATGTTATCTGTGTATGTTTTAATACATATGTATGTATGTATGGCTTAATCAAAATATTTTAACACATTGATAAGAGTGCAAACTATTAGTAAAAGTGCCAATACCCAATATCAGTTATCTAAAAATCCACACAAATTGTAATAAAGATAGATTGGTACAGCTAAAAATAAATGCTATATATCCACTCGGAGGAATCAATACTTTTAAATTTCTAGCAATTTGGTTGGAAAGCTTAGAACGGAGTATCTTAACACTAGATTCACTTTGCCTTCCATGCTATATGCTAGATCTAAACTAATATTATAAAGCTCAAAATTTTTTGAACGCAGCCAGAGCGAAGAAGTTAAAATATTCATAAAAAATATTTCCATCATTCCGATACAATCACACGGCACACCCTTGTGCGGCGTTCTCGGCAACGTCGGCATCTAATCTTAAATATTTCATTCCTCCGAGTGGGAATCGATTCAACAACCGTCGCGTTTACAGTGAGATGCTGTGCCACTATCCCATCGCGGCCTCATATGTAATTGTTACTACAACAACAACACAATAGTAAAAGGAAGTTAAAATATAAAATGACGTAACAAAATTATCGTATTTTATTTATCATTATCTTATAATTACAGATAAAATAAGATTGATGTTTAAAATTATGATTGATTGTGTTCTATATTTAAACTAGATTAGAAATGGAATCAATTACTCGATGCTTAACACATACGGCAAATTCTAAATCTGGTAGGTAACTCTAACAGCGAGTTGGCACAGTACCTAGTCGGCGTATTTAAACATATTTTCCTGTGGAGGTTTTTAGGTATTAGTAAAAATTCTGGAGTGGATACATACTGCCCCTTCCCCCCATTACTACTCCTTGGGTACAATGGGTAACATCGAAACCATTAACGTGACTTATTAAAAAGCATACAGCTTTCCTCGATCAATGTATTATCCATAATAATCCAACACAAAAAAAAAAATTGAGCCAGTAGTTCTTAAGAGCTTTCCACATAACATAACTAACTCTTCATATTAAAAGTATACTACTAATATTTCTTTAGAAAACAATGTTTTTAATAATATTTCTTTTTCTTATCAATAAAGTTAAGTGTTTGTTTACAATTAAGCTATTAGTAGATTAATGGTAAATATAAACATAGAGTCCGCCGTGGCGCAGGAGCACAAGCGTGCACAGTAAACGCGACGGTTGTCTGTTCAATTCCCACTCAGAGAAATGAAAAAAAATATATTATTTAGGTTCCACAATACGCAATACCTCAAGAAGTAGTGAAAAAACTAAAGCTAAAATTGAAATAGATATATTTATAGATATTATCGCATTATAAAAAATCTTATACTAAGTAGGTATTAATTATTTTTATCGAAATATCGAGTGTTTTTTACCTAACTACTATCTTTCTATTGATATTCATATAATTGGTAGGCAGAGGGAACTTAGTGTTAAGACACTCCGTTCCTCACTTTCCGCCAAAAAAACCGTCGTGTTTACAGTCAGACGCTGTGCCGTTGCGCCACGACGGCCTTAGTAAAATATTTTATTATGATTATTGCTGCAATATAACTTATATAATACATAGGTATGTAAATAAGCAAATAAAAACATAAAAATAAGCTGATAACCATTTAATTTCCTTCATTAACACTAATTCTGTATGCATTGTTCATGTTATGATCCTTGCGATGATATTTGTGCAAGATGGACATTGAACCCGTGACCTTCATTTCTTCGAATGGGAATGGGAAATGGGAACTTATTATCGTTGTGTTTACAGTCGGACGCTGTGCCGCTGTGTTTAAATCTTCTAGCATCTAATTTCTTCCACACATAGGGTTAAGACACTCCCTTCTCCTCCTTCCACTTATGTTATATAGCGCTATATATGTGTTTACACGGTATTTATCGTAACAAATAACCATCTGTACAAAGGTCAAGGCCGCAACGGTGTACCCCCCCGTCATTTAACACTTGGGGCCGATATTATTCTATTAACTGTCGTTATTTATTATAAACACCAGATTATCTCACGAGATGAATGATTTTGTTATGTGAATATTTTGTATTTTGTTTGTTTGGTTGAACGCGCTAATCTCAGGAACTACTGGTTCAATTTGAAAAATTCTTTGACTTGGATAGTTCACTTGTCGCGGAGCTAAGGTCGGGTGTGGATGGGAAAGTGGGGAACGGAGTGTCTTAATACTAGGTTCCCTCTGCCTATCCCGCTGTGTGCGGGATGCAGCGTGAAGCTGATTTGTATATCTTAGTAAATTATATAATCACGCGCACAAAACCGCAAAATGTCTGTAAATGCGACGCTTGTAAGTTTGATTCCCATTTGGAGGAATGTATTATTTTCATTTTCTTGCTCTGGTAATAAATTACACCACTCAACACTGAGCGGAATGTGGGAAAGGGGTTTCCTCTGCCTATCCTGCTATATAAGAAACACTGCGTAAAGATATACATATAAAAAAGAAAATAATCTTTTTAGGTAAAAGGTAAGGTAAGGTAAAATGGAATGGTGGGTCAACATACAATTTTCTCAAATAATTTTATTAGCGACCTTGCCACAAACTGATGTATACAGAGATCTTATACTTTATAACATAATTATTATTACTGAGATATGATGGAAGTAATCTTCTAAGTATTATATAGCGATAGCAGGTAAAACAATTGTCGTGCAAATAGTCTCGCATATCAGGGTAGGCAGAGACAACCTAATGTAAAGACACCCCCTTTCTCCACTTTCTATACGAATCGGAATAGAAATGCAAATAATTGAAATCTAATTAATTAGCATAATATCATTAATAATATAATTAATCATAATAATTGAAATGTAATTAATTAGCTCACAGGCACAAGCGTGTGACTAAAACAAACTACGATTGTGGGTTCTATTCCCACTCGCGGAAAATGAATTATTTAATATTTTCAATTCCTCGTTCTGGTAAAAAGGGAAAGTGCGGCGTTTAGTTCCGCCACTCAACTAACAATGCCTGGAATATTCGGCGGTGCCTTTGCTACGGAGTGTCTTAACATTAGGTTCCCTCTGGCTACCCTATTATATGCTCTGTGACATTTTGACTACTAAAGTACCTACATTTTTATATTTTTATTTTCTTTAGAGACTTATAATACCTTCATAAACTAATTCATTCGCTTATTATAACGAGTAGGTAATTAAAAGATAAAAATAATACTTAAGTGACGACATTATGGTCATTCTACAATCGCGTGTAATATAATAATAACTTTACAACTGCAGGGGAATGGTAGTGTTTTTCCTGTAGTTTTGTCCGCGTTTTTAATAATTCGTTCATTTGGTGCAACAATGACGTATTTGCACTCTTTGAAATTTTGTTAGAGGACACATTTTACTAAATATTCTAAATGTTTACATGCACTTTTTGTATTATTATTTATAAGTATATTACACTATTATATTAGTTTTTATTTATTTACCTGCATTTTCCATTTCTCGTCTTCATGTCGTTGAGTGACTTTCACAAAATCTTTTTTTCAACAACAGAGTTTTGTTGGTTTGTATACAATATACAAATCCTTAATTGTTATCTTTAATCCTTTGTAAATACTTAATTGTTGTTTCTACCTCAAATGCACTAAGAGAAGTTTGTCGATATGCAATAGTGAAAACTACATTTAAATCGGTTTAGTAAAAACTATATTTAAAGCTGCTTTGCCCCATAAATTAATAAGTAGTAATATTTTTTACAGCTCTAGGCCCTCTTCTGCCCCAACTAAATGTCTTCGGACGGCAATTGGGCGTGTCCCCATCAGTCATGGGGCTGGTGACGGCGGTACTGCCTTTGTTGTGGGCCGTAGCTAAACCGTTGTTTGGTTACATTGTTGACTTTTGGCCGGTGAGTCTTTAAGAAATAAATAAGGATATATTTAATATGTTTTATTATACATTATAATAGCGATAGGATGTCAGTAGAAGAAAAAATGTGTCTTTAAGTAAATTCTTATTAACATAAATAATATAGAAATCTCTTTCCTGCTATGAGGAACCTTGTAAACTTATATTATTTTTAATCATTATTAAAAAAAAGTAACTCAAATAGAATATCAAAAACGATGTAATTAACTATTTAATTGTTTTGCTAATTTCAGAATCACAGAAAGCTGGTCTTTATTATTCTTATTCTAGTCATGAGTGGGTCATACTGTTCTTTATGGTTCCTCCCTGAAGACCATGGACCGGATGTGATTCAAAAATCTGTCTACCAACTCAACGACACAGTACTTGTAAAACCATACATTGACAGGACAGACGCTATCTTGGAAAAGTACACCTGTCACTGGAACTGCACCGCAGATTATAAATTCCAAGTGTATCTGTCAAATTCGACATACATAAACACAATGTATATAGATAGTAAAAACATTTCGTGTTCAATTTTACAAATGGCGACCGATGTTAATGGAAGTGATATGTGTATTCCTAAAAAGGATTGTAATTTATTATGTTTTGAGGATAGTTTAAATGAGAGCTTACTAAATAGAAGTAGGAGAGAAGTTGGTAATTCTAATATAAACAGCTTGGGAGTAATAGACAAAGATAAAATAAGAGAAATAATTATACCAGAAACTGTAGAGAGTGGTAGTTTTTATACTTCAGCGACGTTTTGGGCGTTTGTTGTTCTGATGTGTGTTGGAACTGTTGCATTCAATGTTGCCAACTGCATAGGCGATGCTGTGTGTTTCGATGTTTTAGGTGAGCTTATTTAAAGTCTTAATTAGCATGTATTTAACATGATTTATTTGATTTTCAATGCCGGTGTGGCGTTATTATGATTCATTTTATTAACTATAAATCTTAGTTTAATTTGTAATATATAACTTAGTCTCGCCGTAATTACTGTTATAATTAAAAATAAACAAAATATTACTTATGAATTAGAATCTGTCATTTTTATACGATTTTTCATAGTGTTTTTTTTTATGGAGACGACTTGGAACAAGCTTAATATATTTTTAATGGTTTTTCTTTGTAAAAATACTTATGGCAAGACTAAATTAGATCTAGATTAGATCTAAAAATCGATCAATCTATCATAAGACTGCTCTCGACGCAACTGATAAGATGAAATTAAAATTAAATTATATCTTTACATCTGATAATTTCTTTAACAATATCCTAATAAAATAGTATGTAAATGTACTTCATTAATTGATATCTTTTTTTTTACAAAACTAGGTCCCGAGCGGGGTTCCAAATACGGGGCACAAAGAGCATGGGGCACAGCTGGCTATGGCATAACAGCGTTAATAGGGGGCTGCTTAGTCGATGCCACGTCGAGCAGTGACCTACATAAGGATTTTACACCAGCGTTCGTTATAGCGATCGTAGCGACAGTTATTGATTTGGTGGCTTGTAGAAAATTAAGTGTGAGTGTTTTTTTAAATCTAATATTCTATTAGGAATAATGTATTATTAACATTTTATCATTATAGCGATGGGCGGTTCGTACTTAAAGAAAAAAATCTCTCTGGCTAGGGATAAAGGCACACCGTGTGACTGTTAATGCGACAGGTTTAGGGTTCGATTCACGCTCGGGGGAGTGAATTTAATATTTTCAATTCTCCCTCTCTTTCACTAAGACAATGCGCAGCATTGAGCTCCCCCATTCAACACGTATTATTCTCGAAAGTTGGCTTGGCTTACCTCTAATAATTACTAATAATTGTTTGTTTCTAACATACAGCTACCCTCACTCACGAGTCCAGAAGATTCTGGAAAAGCACTGAGAGATGTCCTAAAAATACCTAGGGTTTTAGTTTTTATAACCTTCGCGGTGGTCGCGGGTACATTTGACAGTTTTGTCATATATTATATGTTTTGGTAAGTTATTTAAATACAGATACTTATTTTTTATGGTCGGAACCCTCGTTCGGAACGGAGAAAGAAAAATTAAAAAAGGAATTAACAAAAGAAAGAAGAAGTGTCAGTCGGCGATTTCAAAATAGTTGTATTTTCAAGTGTCATTCCGTTTTACCCTTTAAGTTTCCGAACTTAAATTGTTTGTTAATTCCTTTTTTTAATTTTTCTTTCTTTTTTTTATAAAATATATTTCGTAAAGTCCATAATTTTATAAACATTACATGTATATTTTTCAGGTTTTTAGAAGAATTAGCAGAACAAACGGGTAGTACGGCAAAGATCAAGTTGATAGAGGGCGTTGTGGTCGCCGCTCAAAGTTTTATTGGGGAACTGCTATTTTTTTTCTTCTCTGGTGAGACTTTTTTTTATTGAAGCTTAACATATCAATAACATTTCGGTGTTTTTGGCATGCTTGACTTTCGGTGTTCTAGTAATAGTAATGAAACTCCTCGCTCGCAAACTTAAATTTGTCAACTTTTATAAATTGTACTTCCCGTTGACCTACGATCCTGAAATTGGTACGGAAGTCCATTAAGTGGGCGATTTCGACTCGCACTTAACCGTTTCTGTTTTGGTTTTCAGGTAAAATAATCAAGAAATGGGGTTACGGTATGACGATGACTTTTTCATTGTTCTGCTACGGCATTAGATTGGCTCTCATCTCCTTAATACAGCATCCCTGGCATCTTGTTTTTATTGAGGTTTGTATAATATATCTAGCAAAGCAGGGTCGGTGGTGGGAACCTAGTGTCAAGATACTATATTTCTCACTTTCTGCTGAATTTTCAAGAAATTGCTTGCTGAGGGGCGAAACTCGTTGCCGCGTTTTGTTTTGGTAAATCAATCATTCCCGCCAGTGGAAATCGGACTCATAACCGTCGCGCTTACAGTCGCCACACTTGTGCTTCTGCGCCACGACGGCCTCAGTACGGTATAATATTCATATTTATTGTTTTATTTTTTTCCTCCATTAACAGAGTGTAATGCAAGGCCCGACATATGCACTATGCTATTCCACCATAGTGGGGTATGCGGCTCACGTCGCACCCGAAGGCTATTCGGCGACCGTACAAGGAATCGTTGCTGGTATGGACGATGGTCTCGGTAAGTTTAAAGAAACGGTCAAGTGCGAGTCGGACTCCCCCGCATTTGATAGTAATTTTAACTTGATAACTACGCAATCTCGAGATAAATGAGTTTGGCAGACGGGCGGAAGACGACAAAGTCTAGGGTCACTTTATAGAAATGAAAAATGTTTGATTTTTTTTCTTTTGAGATACGGAACCTTAAAAAGAAGATAAAATAATGGTTTTTTTTATTTAAATTGGAATGTTATTGTTATCCATAATCTCCTTTATTATAAAAGATGGGCAGTGTGGTTCATCGCTGACATGAATTTTTTAGCACCACGTTGCATCTAGTATGTAGCAGGGTATACAGAGTGAACCTTATATTTAAACACTCCGTTCCCCACCCACCGTCTACATCTTGAGACATTGCGTGTTGAGTGTATGTTACCAATGTGAGTAGTACCGTTAGTCGCACGTGTATGCCCCGGCGCTACGACATTATGTTTTAAATATTTTCATATTTTTTCCCTCAGGTTTCGCCCTAGGATCCTTATTAGGTGGTCAGTTATACAGTTACGCCGGAGGTCGAACTTCCTTCAGAATATTATCTGGCTTAGCGCTGGCAGCTTCAGCCATACACGCATTGTTGTTCGCGATAGTAACAAGGAATGATAAAGGTATGCCCTTATTCTTGATATCATTTATAGCCACAAAATATAAAAAAGTAAATCTTTTAAAAAGGCTGAGTTCCGCCACTCAACCCCCAGTGCCTCGAAAATTCGGCAGAAAGTGGGGAATGGAATGTGTCAAATGTTAGTAAATTGTAATCTTAGTTATATTCAATACTGGCGTACAAGCGCGGATTCAATTTTCAGAGATAAACATATACCATTTTAGATTTTTTAAAGGACAATATATTTGTAGAATATTGTTTTTACTTGTCTCGTAAAGACAATATATTTGAGTCAGCGCACCCATGTATGCGTTCAGTAACCCCATTTCCTGCTCGGCGACCTTTTCTTAAAACAATGAAATTCGTGCAAAAACAAAAAAATTATGCGTGCGTATTATGAAACATATGGTAGTGCTATATTTATTTTATTAATTTGACCACCTTTATGCATTATTAAAAAAAATGTGCATTCCTCTTTATGTAAACTATAGAAGTGCCAAATTTCAAACTCATTAATATATGGATTCTCCTATTTCAGCCGAAAAAGCAGAGGAAGTGACGTCACCGGAAGGAGAGAAAATGCTCCAAACGAACAACGCCATCTATCGCGACACAGTCGTATCTTTAGATAAGTCCGAAGATAGATAGCCTGAAAGTACGTAATTTTAAATTGATAACAGGAAATTTATTCATATATATATATTTTAATATATCGTAAAGTAAAAATAAAATACCATGTGTATTTTTTTTTAATATTTGAATTTCAAATCTTGTACAGATCATAGAGACTGTCAAAAGTAACACGTTCATATTTATGTCGTGTTTACGTATTTTTAATTGAAATAATAACAGTTTGAGTATTTAATTTTTTATATACGTAGTTGTCTTGTTGTGTAATATAAGTAAATTAAAAGAAAAAAATGCAGTAATTTGTAAGTGTAATATATATTTTTTTATAATTTTTTTTAAAGACTATAGACTATGTCGTTTCTCCAAACATAAATTTATAGATAATAATTAAAGAAAAACAATTGACATTTTTAATAATTTGCCAAATATGGTACTCATTGAGCCAATATAAAAAATGAAAAATCAAAATGAGCCAATATAAAAAAATCAATTAATCAAATTTTTTTTTGTCTGGAAACATTTTACATGTTTACCAAAAAAACGTGTATTTTGATTCAATTTGTTAAGTATAGTAATATTTATTTTTTTTTTTTTTATTTACTTGAAGAGCTTGTCGTTATATATATAAAAATGAATTGTTAAGTATTTTATAAATTTTTGTATCAATCTGGACATTTTTCCTTTATATTAATACGATTTTTAAAACAGGTTTTTATATTTAATATTATAAAGTACTATAGAGATTTTAGTCATTTTTAATATGATGTGTATATAACTATTGTGCATTAATTTTCTGTAATTAAATTAGTTATTAAGATAAAACAATAGGTGTCATATTGTGAGATGGGACTTGAACCTACACTAGAGTTCTAACAATATATCATTCTGAACTATACGTAAAATATTACTATTTTAGGCGGATGTTTTAATGGCAACTAGATTAACAATTATTTTTACAAATACGGTTGACTGCGTATTTTTTTATTTACTTATAACATTATTTTAATCAAATTTAAAATTTAATGTAGAAAAAAATTGTTATATATATTTTTAATCTAAAATATGTACTTTTTTATGTATTTATTTATTATCGACATTTTGAATTATCGGACAAATTAATAAGTAAAAAAGTAAATAAATAATATCCTTTGCTATGTGTGCAATGGACATGATTTGCTTAAAACATTTGAATATGATTTTGTATTTACATTTAATTTATTAAAAATTAAACAAATACGTAAAAAAATAGGCAAGTGTATTATCTATAAAAAAATTCACGTTTAATGTATGGGAGCCCCCTAAAATATTTCTTTTATTCTGTTTTTTCGTATTTGTGTAGTGGCAACGGACATACATCATTTGGAAACATTTCAGCTATCTCACTATCACGATTTATGAGATATGCCTTGTGACAGACCGACAGCGAAGTCTTACTAATGGGTAAACTTTATTTTTCAATGTATGGAGTGATTACGTCATGAGAACACAAAAGTAATTCAGCTTAATAAATAAATAATTGTGTAGTTTAAGTGGGAGAAGCTGGCTGCTGTTCGCTAGTTAAAAATATATTTATTTTATTTGCCATTTCAGACAGATATACAAAACATTTGTATTTAAGAAAAAAACAAAAGGTTCTTAACGTAACAGTGTAACAATTAAAGACACGAAGGAATGGAAGATGATATGTCGTAAAATTAAAAATTCAATAAAATTGAGTTCAAAATTATTTATTTGAGTTTTAAATAAATCAAATCAGCTTCACGCTGTATCTCTGAGCTTCAGCAGGGTAGGCAGAGGGAACCTAGTGCTAAGACACTCCGTTCCCCACTTTCTGCCGAATTCTGGAGGCATTGCGTGTTGACTGACAGAGTTTTATGTATTTACCTATAAATTTGGCAAAATCCAAAACTATGACATATCAACATCTATCTCCGCCTTTCATATAAAAATAAGCATAAAGCTTTTGTTTTTTAAACCTCAAAATTATATTTTGATTTTTTTTTGTTATGAGACAAAATAATTAAAAAAAATAAATTTAATTAAGTGCAGAGAACAAAAAATGTGACATTTTAAGTTAATTTATTAATGTCTTAAAAAATTGCACAAAGCTTTTGTTTTTAGAATATTCACTTATGTATTGTTTTATAATTGAAATGTATGTGTAAATATGTTCACTTCTTTTGTCATAAATTGTTTTTTATTTATGCTATTTATAATACAGTGATATATGCAGTACAAAATAATGCGAGTTTATTTTACAGCATACATAATATATTGAAAAACCTATAATTTATATTGATGTCTTTTTTGTTAATCGAATTTAAATCGAAAATTATGGATATCACTATGCCTTGAAAAACTTGTTTCAATTTAGTTTTTAATGTAATGTACTATTTACAGCATAAGCGGGTTTCTGTTTATTTATTTTTGTATACTAAATTATATGTTGTGTTGTTAAGGCTGAAAAATTAAAAAACCGTTTAAAAAACCAATGAGGGCCTGAAAAATATTGTAAAACTAAACTTATAAACACATACAAATAAGTGTAATAATATTAACAAACAGTTTGTTATTCAGTCATTCAGTGGTCGTCACGGCAGAAAATAACTTCAGCTAAACTTTTTTACGACGATTTTTAGTTTAATATTATTTTAAACTGGATTGTCCCTCGAAGAAAGTATTCAGTTACATACAATGAACTAGACATGTGGACAGATGTTTTTTTTCGCTCTTATGAAAATGAAAAAAAAATGAATTAAAAGGGGCCGGGACTGTAACGCGATGGTTGTGGCTTCTATCCCCACTGGAGGGAATGAATTACTATTTTTTAAAATTTGTATTTTTTTGCTCTGGTAACGAGGAAAAGTGCGGCGTTGAGTTTCTCCACTCGACACGCAATACCTCCAGAATTCGGCAAAAAGTATCTTAATGGGAATTAAGTGTCTTAACATTAGGTTCTGTCTGCCTCCCCTGGTACGTGCGGGATACAGCGTGAAGCTAAAAGAGATCATAAAAATTACTTAAATATTCATTTTGTATTACTGATCGTGCCATTTTTGTAGTTAGAGGCTACTATATGTTTATTTTTATTGATTATATAATATATGACGTAATTAGATATATGTAATAAATATAATTTAAGATTTTATAGTGTTATACATTTTTGAATTTTTAAATTGAATTTAAGTTTTACTGAATTGAATAATTAAAATTATTTTATTGTTTTTTTTCTTGTTTAATTTCTTTATATTCCTAATCTTTTGATAAAAAGTGTTGTTTTGATAAAATACCCATTGTTAAAATAAAAGGAACTATATTTTGTGTAAATTCAGATTTTGCTAAGACCTGACTTTAGAAGCTATTATTTTGGCGTCAAAAATCAAGTAAATATCATATATATAAAATTAATAATCTTTCTTTCACACCATGACACATACAAATATAGAATTCACAAGAGCCGCCTTATGGCTGAAAGTTAAATCACTTACCGAAAAGCCAAATTATAGGAATCGATTAAGAAAAGCGGAAATAGTATGTACGAATTCTGGAAGCATTGCGTATTGAGTGGCGGAACTCAACGACGCTTTTTAATAAATATTTCATTTCCTCGAGTGGGCATCAAATCAACAACAGTCGCGTTTACAGTCACACTCTGTGCTCCTGCGCCACGACTGGCCCAAAACTTAACATTTGAAATAAATAATACATATTTATACACAGTGAACGACTTACTGTACCTACATTTCATATCATTATCATTTATGGATTTTTTAAAACTTCTGAAAAAGATCATCAGTAAATTTTTTTATAGCCCTGTAGTAAAAATACACTGATGATTTTTTGATAAAATTTCGCTTATTTGATGAAAATGTATAAATTAAGTTTGTGTTTATTTGTTTTAGTTAAAAAAAATCGATTTTCATAAATATATTTTTTATCTGTGTGTTAGCATATTAATGCTTGTATTATGTATGATCTGTTCTGATGTTCTACTTCTATTGTATTTAAAACTCAAAGGCATAAGTCGTCCATGTACGTACATCTATAATAAAATAAATTAAACAAGAGAAAGTAAATAGATAGTCCTTCATAGGCTACAAATATAGAATTTGAATTTATATACCAACAAAATTTTGTATTATGTAATTTTACATCTTACTTATTTTACAAATCTCGTTGCATTTAATGTGATGTGTCAGAATTCTAAAGAAAATGGCGAATAGGTTATAAAATTGAACATAATACATGATGTAAGATAGCTTACAATGCTTGGTAAGTTCAATAAAAAAAATGTTATTACCATTATTTGTTATTTTTTTTCTGATTATTCAGTACAAATTGAGTAGACATTTATTTTAAGGTTATAGACACTTTGTTCACTCAAAAGAACAATGTTTGCTGATATTGAGCTTAAATACTAATATATTACTACTTATAGTTATCTTAAATAAACAATTTCCAGTGGTCGAATGTAACAAATCGTTAGGTATTATTGTAATAAATAAATAAATATTAAGTAAGCAAGGAGTATACATATAATTTGAGATTTTTCTTAAATTCTTTTACTGTTGTATATGTCTATACTATTTGGCCAGTTATTATATAATTGAACACCCTTATACATAATATTAGCAGCTTTTGGCTTCCTTGTTTGAATTTTGTTTTTATATGTCATTGTATGTTTAAAAGGTTCAATTGTAAATTTTAGGATCGAATGCAGCTCAGCACACATAATTTTCTTTATTAAGTTACATGTTGCATACATATATAATTGTGTTATATTAAATAGCTTGGTCTCTTTATAAAGAGCTAATGTATTTGTAAATAAATTGTAAATAATTAAGACTTTTAATAATTTATTTTGAATTGCCTGGAGCGGCACTTCCGCGGCACATCCCTATACTTCTATAAGATACTCTAAGTGAGATTTAACTAAAGAGTTATAAATGGTCATTGGAACTTCATGAGTTATACAGCCTACCGCCCAGCGTAACACTCCTGTAATTGATGAGACTTGATTTGCCATGATCAATATCTAGATGCGAACCTAAATAAATTTTGTGGTGTGAGGGATGTATCAATGTGTTATTTAAAGTCAAAGGTGAATAGTTAGGTATTTTATTATTTTTTGCAGAGATAAGCTTAGCTTGCCTGGTTAGTATTTATGGTAAACAGATTGCTTTGACACCAGATATTGAGTTTAAACAGGTCAGTCTGTGCTTGCTGTAGCAAGTCAGGAAGGTTGTGTCTGAAATAGAACAAGCAGTTTTGGAACTTTGAATCCCAGATTTAAATTTGAATTTAATATTGACCAAACATAACTTTTTTCACTTTAAATTCATGGAGACTACTTTCATTACAAATTTTGTATAATTTATTTATGGTCAATTCACTTGGAAGATAATGCCTTCTTGTCTGTGCTCAACAGTAGTGGGATTCAATACATTTTAAGGAACTCAAAAAACTTATACCTAATTGTTTTACAACATATTTGTGGCTATGATGATCTCTACCACATTTTTTAACCTGTCCTCACCCATGAACTGTTTTTGTGACATAGTTTACCCGAGTTCTTGTTATACTTAAGGATTGCTGAAAATGTTTTATGGCAAACTGGCACCAGGTTTAGTATTTAATTTGCAAACAAAATATTTTCTCTTCTTTTTTGTATTGGTGAAGTTGTGGAATATTTTAAAATAAAAGCATCTTGATAAGCCTTACATTTTTGTAGATAAAAAGATTTGTGAAAGTTTTGTATGTCCCGTTGGTTTGACACATTCATTGCCAAGCTAAAATCTTAAACTTGCATAAGTGTCCAACATAAGAAATGAATGACATAATCTTTTGTGTTTAATCCCTAGGGCTTTGTAACCGAGTGCAGTCCTATAACACTATTTACCTTTGTTCTGCATCTGATGGTGTGGCTTAGCTTATCTGATTTCTTTTCTTCGGAGTATGCACTCATTTCCATTACCAGTTGACAGGATATTTGTTATTGATTAAATTGATTAACCCATTAAAGGTCAAATATAAATTGTGAATTTTTTTTTTAATTTTTGTTTATTTTCTTGTTAAATAAGTGCAGAGGAAAACAAATCAAAAAAATTATGGAAAATTTGATTTTTCACGAAAATATAGGGGTGTACTCAATTGAGTACACTGACCGCCTAAGTATGAAAATTTTCAGAACATACTTCTTCAACACAAAGTGTTTTCAGGCACTTCTTACATTGCCAATGCACTCTTGAAATGCAAACTACACACCGCAGCTGTTTATCAATTTTGCGGGGATAATGTCAACTCCATCTTGATGTAGCCCTTTGACAACTGATGCAGTAACTTGATTTTCTTTGTTCACCCTGGAGTAAAATGTGAGGTTGGAACATGAGCTTATCCATTGGATTATCAGTACATATTACATGTGAACGCCAGGCTTTAGAAACAGCCATATCTATTATATATGTAAATAATATCTACCGCCTTTCCATGGACTATATAATGAGACAGAACATTTTATCGTTTGATGTTGCTGCAGCGTCGTTATTTACAACATAATTTCTTTTTACATCACGAAACCTATGCCTTGACATGGTTTTACTGACCAATTCTACACCTATGTATGTATCTAACGACTAGTACATTTGTTGTCGAGGTAGCTTGTGGTAGCCAGATAATATCAAAATCCCAAAAAACTTTTTCAAATCAATGGAATTTAGTTGAAACTTGTGTAATAGACACACGTTTTAGTTAGCATATGGATTGTTATTGGATATGATCATATCCATAATATAATTATTAATTATTTTTTCAATTCTGAAAGTTAAAGAATATGAAAGGGTCCATTTGCGCCAGATTGGGTTTGGATTCGAAGAAGATTGGCGGGTAGCATCAAGTCATCTTTTCCCATCTCTTGGGTACAGTCAGTAATTGACCTGCTCTATTTTCCAGCTTCGTCCCGCATCATATGACCGGTCCACCTCCATTTTTGTTCGTCATTTTCTGCTTTGGTTCAGATCCCAAAGGTTGTCTGGTAGAAATCGCTGATTAGCGATAAGGCCGCCTTTTGTGTGTCAATTGTTATGTTTTTGTCGTTTTTATATTCTTCTTTTTCTTCTTAATGTATAATTGTGCACAATAAAGTGTAAATAAATAAATAAATAAATAAATGCTTTTTCAACTAGTTAAAGTGGCGAGTACCATAATTTTACTGAAATATGAAAATAAAATAACCTTTAATTATTACATAGTCATAATAAGGTCCAGGTCAATTTCTCGTGGGCTTTAAATAAGCTTAAAATTCTATAAAAATCATATATAATCATTAATTGCAAAATTGATATAATACGTTCATAACACATTCTTAACATTGTGCTACCAAGTATATCTGTTGACTAAGCAAAACGTGGCGGTCACTTGATGACGAGGGAATATCATTTTGTTTTAGGAATTAAATTATTACTAGAAGTGTCTTGCTTATTTAAATTAAAACTACCATTGTTATAAGAATTGCCTTGAGTATATGAATAATGATTTTTAGAAATGTTTGTGTCAATAGTAAGAGCTGGTTTGAGGCTATCTATCGATACAGAAGTTTCCCTGTCACCTTTAATACAAAATGTTTCTTATGTCTACTTACAACTCTATATGGACGTTCATACGGCTAAAGAGATTTACGCATTATATAATTTCTTTAAAATACACTTAAGTATACATGAATATAAACTACCTGGAAGGAATAACGAATTCAATTACCATGACATTTTGGTCGTTAATTTACTTATATTGTCTCTGAGCTTTTATAAAAATCGAACCTGTATCTGTAATTGTATTGTCATAAAAATCTGGTAAGCGATTTGTCGTGTCATAAATTAATTCAGTTCGCTCACACCGCTGTCGCTTCTAGTCGCGGTTCTCAAACCCAATAATACAGTCGGTAATTCATCTATCCAATTCCTGTTGTTGCATTGTAAACGTGCCATCAAAGCCACTTTTAGTGCTCTGTGCCAAAGTTCAATTATGCCATTACTCTGAGGATGATAAGGTGTCGTGTGTATTTTATGTATGCCCAAATACTTCATTAACTTTGTAAACAAGTCACTCTCAAATTGTCAGGTCCTTGGTCGCTTGTAAGTTTCGTAGGACATCCAAAAGGAGGGATTCCAACTCAAATACTACTGTACCTACAATCTCGGCGGTAATATTCAACTCAAGAATCGAATTGAAGAATTGAGAATTGTTATGGAGCGATATAGCTCACCATTGCAAACATTTAATTCGACACTTCCGCCATTCAACATCTTCACGGTGAAGGTGTCAGTGGTGTGTTAGACAGAAAGTCAGAAATTTTGATAATTGTCCACGCCGTCGACTATAATAGGAGATGGTGAGGGGATTTTTCTGACATTTTCTTTAACTATTGTTTTATTTTTAGGCGATGCGTTCAATTACATTTTTTTCCTGGTCTTTACTCTTATCCACTCAGTTTCTCTCGCAAGTTCTTATTCATCAGTCTCATACTCAATCTGTTGTGGCGCAGTATACATATTTGATGTTGATGGAGCTTGGGTTGATTTTCTGCAACACATTTTAGCTGTTGCAATTTCTATTTGTTTTTTAAGATCTTCTATTAGGTCTTGCAGATTTATCCGCTCTTCCTTTTCCTGTCGGTGGCAACATTGTACCTCTTTACGCCGGGTATATGAGTTATGTTCCAATTTCGTTTTTAAAAATATTCTATCTTTCGACTGTGTATTCATTGTTTAGGCTAGTAATAACTTTACAACACTAATATTACAAAATACAATCTTATTTATAAAAAATCTAAATAACTATAAAGTGAAGTTTAAATAACTAAAAACTTATATAAAATAGCAACAACATTCGAAAACTTATAAAGGTATTTACGCAGTGTTAATTGTGTGCTTTAACAACATTATTTGTTGTTTACATACGGGCCTTACGCAATGATTATCTACTCGTAGATCATCATCGCAGTCCGGCCGCCTCGACGGCTTTGTTGTGATACGTTAGCGTTTTCCACAGTAGGTGCGACACGACTATTCTCAGTGAAAATCAAACGATTACTGAAATTTAAAGTATGATGTAGTCCTTTAAACTAATCCTTTTTGGTCTTTTCTAGTTGAATCTTTAATATTTCAATTTCTAATTAATTCATTTTTTCTAATTAATTCATTTCAAACCTAAACCTTTGCATTTCAATTTTTTTTTTGGTAATAGGCAACTATTTTTTTTTAAATAAATTATTTTTAGCACTTCTGCTGATTGTATTTTTGATAAGTTTCTTTATTGTTTTTGTTTCCTTTTCCTATGTATGGATGGATTTTTCGTCGTCGATGGTCGTGTCGAAGTCGTGCGAAGTGTTCCCCTCCACATCTCACACTACACTACGCGTCTGTAGCATCCGTGGCTGGCGTGTCGTGACGCAGACGAACTAACAATTCATTGGTAGAAGATCGCAACATATCATTGTCTTTTTGAATTCCGTTGATAATGTTGCTGCGAAGGTCGCATTCATTCTTAAGCTTTTCATATTCACCACTCAAGTATGTAATAGACTGTTCAAAAGTTCCTATCTGCGTTCTAATTTCTACGAGTTGACAATTTAAGGCGTCTCGAAGTTCTTCGCATATAATCTCCCTTAGACTTTCCGATGAAATATATGTCCACTGTGTGGCACTCCGTGATACCTTTGATCGTTGTGTAATATTCTCAAAATCGGACTTTGATGCGGAGGAACCCGGGTCTCACAGGCGTGTTTGAGTTATCGCCATTTTTAGGTTCATTACGACGACACGAAGGGCACACCCACTTTGCTTTCACTGCATTAGACAGATTAGAAATGTTTTTTAAGGTGTAATTTAAACACGCATATTGATATTTGTTCGTACATCGACAGCATTCCATAAAATCAAGGCATTCACAAGTTTTCTTGCAGTCAGCACGATAATCAGATGCCATTTTGAAATTCTATAACTATTTTAAAAATACGAACAAAACAACGGTAATATGAAAAGCACTGCAGCGCTTAAGACAGCGTTGGGTATATTAAAGGTGTAATCGGATCTTCGCTGCTCAAGCGCTACTTCGCTGCATAAGCACGCTACGATCACTTCACTATGAGTTTGAATAAAAAAACTGACTTATGAAACTTTCTTTCATATAATTAAACTGATATTGTCATTTTTATTCACAAATTTATTGTTACACTGTAAGATTACAACAATTCCAATGTCCTTTAATCACTTAGCTTTCTTAATTTTACTAAAAATATACTAAACTATAACGTGTGCAAGAACTAGTTTAGCGGAGCGCATAAATAGATGTTGTCACTTGAGCCGTACGACGCGTAATTTATAGCGCAAAAACTTCACTAATTCTCAATTTTTCAATCAACAACACACTAACAAAACACCAACATTACAGAAAACAAATGACGCAATCGATTCGGTGAATAACTAACACACACCTCTTCGAGGGTGTTATCCCAGTGTTCATCGCCTTCGAGCAAGTGAAGTGCTCCGCAAGCTGCTTGGAACGTAGTATACTCTACACCAGTGTTCCGCAAACGTTTTATGTTCAAGGTACACCTAGGAAAATTAAAATTTTTGGAGATACACCACAAATTAAAAATTAGTTTTTAAGTAATTAATCAACATTTACTATTAATAAAGTATTTAATGTGAAACATGACACTGTTTAATTGAGCATAGACGGTCTAAAGTTGGAGAAATCGCTGACAGGGCTGCTCTCATTTCTTCGTCGATCGTCCTGAGGCGTTCCCTTTTTTTTTGGTTTTTATTGTGGTAAGAGTCGAAAATCCTAATTCACTCAAATAGGTCGTTGCGAATGGCAAAAGTATTGCAATAGCATGCTTAGAAAGCAGAGGATATTCATTTTTCACACATAGCCAAAAATGTTCTAAATCTGTTTCAGAAAATTTTAATTTTAATGTGCGATCCGTTTATATTTCTATCAGTTCTTCCTGCTCATTTATTGGTAAGTGTCCGAAAGGAATGTTCTCGGAGAACGAATTTCGAACCCAGTCCATAAGTTGCAGATCACGCTTAGGGAAATAGAAATAGGAAATAGGGATTTAGCCTTTCCTGTCATAGCCGCTGCGCCATCTGAGTAAACACTTATACAGTTATGCCATTCCAAATTATGCTCATTGAAAAATTCGTCCGTTACTTTAAATATTTCTTCACCAGTTGTATGGTTAGGCAGTGGCAGACAAAATAAAAAGTCCTCTTTTAATTTACATCCATCAATGTATCTAACATTTGAGATGCGCGTGACCACTGATGTCAGTGGACTCATCAACTTGTAGGGCAAAAACTTCACTAACTCTCAATTTTTTAATACACGTCGATTTAATGTCTTTGATTCTATTTGTATTTTTTCAGTAAATTTAACAGCTTCTTAGCTAATCATTATCTTGCCAATTTCTTTGCAGACAGGTAAAACTACAGTTTCAACAAGAGAGTGCGGCTTTTTAGCTTTAACATGTTAGCGATGTAGCTTGCTTTTTGAGCTCCGTCTGATCCGGACGGACTTTTAACTACCCATCAGTAGATGGGTGTTCAGTAGTTAAGTCATATTATTTACTAGGCATCATTGAATTATTTCCCTAAGTTTCTCCGCAAACAAGACATTTTGGGGTAGGTCAAGGTTTGATGATATGTAAAACCGTAACTTGTATCTGTAACGTAATGTAGCTTTCGTCATATTTTCGATGAACAATTTTGGGTTTCTTTTTCATTGACTCTTTTTCTTCTTCATTACTTTCACTTGACAAACTTACACTAAGTTTAATGAATTTATCAATTACTTTAATATTTATTTTACGCTTAGAATAATAAGCATAACAATAAGCGACGATTCTCTTGTATAATAAAATTAATATATATAGTACTAGCTGTTGCCCGCTACTTCGTCCGCGTATATATCGGGTTAAATGTGTTTTTTGCCAAAATTCGTTTTTATTCATCAACATAGTCCCCTTTTAGAGAGATATAATCATTCCAACGCTTTCCCAATATTTCAATACCGCTTTTGTAGAACGATTTTTCTTTGCCTTCAAAATAGGCTTCAGTTTCAGCGATGACTTCCTCATTTGAGCCAAATCTCATACCACGGAGCATCCTTTTGAGATCTGCGAAGAGCCAGTAGTCGCTGGTGGCCAGATCTGGAGAATACGGTGGGTGCGGCAGCAATTCGTAGCCCAATTCAAGCGTTTTTGCCATCGTTTTCATCGACTTGTGACACGGTGCATTGTCTTGGTGAAACAGCACTTTTTTCTTCTTCAAATGGTGCCGCTTTTCAGCGATTTCATCCTTCAAACGCTCCAACAAGGCTATATAATAATCGCTGTTGATGGTCTGATCCTTTTCGAGGATATCAACGAATATTATACCGTGAGCATCCCAAAATACAGAGGCCATAACCTTGCCAGCCGATGTTTGTGCCTTTGGACGCTTTGGGCGTCTTTCACCGGTTGCATGCCACTAAGCAGACTGCCGATTGGACTCCGGAGTGTAATGGTGGATCCATGTTTCATCCATTGTGATGTACCGACGCATAAACTCTATTACGCTTAAAAATTTCCAAACAAGCCTTTGAATCATCGATTCGTTGTTGTTTTTGCTCCGGTGTGGGCAAACGCGGCACTCATTTGGAAAACACCTTTTTCATACCCAAATGTTCGTGTATTATGGTGTGTACACTGCCTGCTGATATCTTTAGGATGTCAGCTACATCGAGCAACTTCACTTTGTATCAGTATCAGTATATAACAATTTTATGTTGGTAAATTTATTTTTCATGTACTGGGGCCCTACTCTTGACGGCAATATCCAACTATCAATCAAGAATAAATTTCATTTGGTACTCTTGAAAGCAAGTCCAGTAGCGTCGTCTGCCTGTCGATTGCTTTAACTAAAAATCGTTGTAAAAATTCGTTAGGATTGACAATTTTGTGATATTTGGTACTCTTGACGCGATTTTGACAGATATAATGACAGCTAAAATTGAAAAGGAATTGTGATTTTAGTCAACAGCTAAAGAGTAACTTGTTAGAGATTGACTTGTTATTTTTTGGAGAAAACAACAGTGAAATGGCACGTTTGGGTCTAATATATGGTTCCAATTTAAAAAATCATATAAAATTGCCTCGAGGCATCGCATGTTGAATGACGAAACGGTCACTAAAAGTCACTAAAAATAAAAATTATATTTAAATATTGGTTTGATAAAGTCTATTATCTTAAAGCGAAGTTTCATATGCTACTGCTATGCGAGTTATTGCAGCAGCCATATTTGTCATAGCAACAGCTATTTTTTCTAAAGAATTCGCTGTTTTAACTCAGCTTCAACACGCTTCTCTTCAATTGCACTCAGACGATCCATTTCCACGTCAAAGTGCCGAGGTGGACGCTGCCTTCTTAGATTTTGGTACCTTCTAGTCCTAATACTATCTGCTAGATAAGAAAACAAATACTTAAATATGTTATTTACTTATACTGCTAGCACTCTAGAAATAATATATGTATTTACATAATTATGGAAAAAAATAGCTAACTTGCCTGGGTGGTATATGCTGCGAAATCTGAGATGTCTCAGCAAAAGGTGTTAAGTTGCCAGTACCTACAAAAGTTGATGGAGATCTAACCACAATCCCTTGAACTTGGCTACTTAAGTTCTGGGAAAGAAGAAAACAAATTGTTAGTAAATTTTTATTCAACAAATGAAATATAAAATGGTAGGAAAAATATAGTTATGAAAGCACTTTACCATATTTTGCGCTCTGCGCCACAAAAAATAGTAATAATTCATTGTTCAATTATTTGTTAATGATTTTTATGCCAATTTTAAACAAATGTTTACTTTCGCCCATCTTCTCCCATTTTTATCGGCGCCACCCAAGGCATTCAAAGTTAGAGCCAATTCTTCCCATTTCTTTCTACTGTCTAACTTAGCATGAGCCGTCCTTATCAAGCCTTTGATTCGATTCCTGGATTTTTCTCCAAAAAGTCGACCAAATGCTCGAGTTGGAGTTGTGTCGGACGGCTTGTCATTTCAAATTAAAACTTCTGAAAACATTAATAGGCATAAGTAATGTAAAATAACTTACAATTTATAAATGGAACTATTTATTATATAATACTTTAATGAAACAAAAGGCGTCTTACCTACAGCGCTCAAATGTTGAAAATAAACTTTATCCAGAAGTAAAAACTTTTAATTTCCGCGGTATACATTTCAACTTTTAAGGAGATTTCAAAACATCGAAGGTCTCTTTGACAGATCACAGATAAAATTTGCATGTCCAACCAAGATTAATGTCAGTTTAAAAATGTTTTTTGATGTTTACGCGTATTTTCCATAAAATAAAATATAAATTTAAATTATAAATATTATTTTTGTTAAAAATGTACATATACGTAAAGTATTTGAAGGAGTAATGAGTGGTTATTACGTATCGCAGAGTTATCGGTATAAAGTGTACAACACTAACTGTCAGTTATAACGGCGTTACGATTGGTCAAGAAAATAGTAATCCAACATTGACAAAATTGGTTTCAAGAGTACCAAAACTACGTCGCCGCAGGATTGGATTGTCTAATGTTAGACGTCAATCTTGAATAGCGACTTGCCGTCAAGAGTAAAGCCCCAGCTATGGGAACAATCTCAGGCCATCGTGTGAAGCGGTCAACAGCTGTTAAACAATATTTATAGCCTGAGGAAGGTTCGTATATCTTCTTCTACCGTCTTCGGTATATCTTCTTCTACAACTGGAATCTGACTGTAGGCTTTAAACCAAGTCAATAGTCGAAAAGATTGTACAGCCAGCAATAGCATGCGAAAAATCATGAATATGACGAACTCACCCTACGGGCATATTAACTCCATTGTGCTTGTATTAATTCTTAATTCTTCAGTTTTCCGACGTTTTGATCTGTCACTGCAGTCTACAAAATTTTTTCGCGGTCTTCCTACAGAACCACTAGGGACACTTTGTCTTGCTTGGGATGGAAAATTAATACATGTATCGAACCACCTACCATACTTTGTTTCAAATCGTTCAATGTTTCTTGAAACATTTTGCCACTTCTTTTTATATTGAGATATAAAGTAAAATAACTCTTGCTTTATTTCCTTTGGTAACTCATCTTCACAATATATAACTTCCTGAAGTTTTGTAATTAAACATTACAAACATTACAAACACAAAAAATAAATTAAAGAAATATATTAAATTAAATAAATTTATTAAAAAAACTAATAAACTTCTGAAATTAAAATTTCCAGCTAGGAATTTTTTTAACCCTTTACCAGGCCTCGTACAAATACTGCAGTAATAGTGATCTTTTTGTAGATTTATATGAGTAGTAACCTGTAGTATGCGATTTTATCGATTATATTTAGAAATTTAGCTGAAAATTGAAAAAAACGCATGTGGGAATACATAATCCCATTGCCTGTCTAGACGTAACTTTTATATTTATATATATAAA
>JAKRZM010000679.1:127535-139009 GCA_036379175.1 Heliconius cydno galanthus | reverse complement strand
TATCACCAGCTACTTCGTGAGTATCCTGACATCACTCGACCTGCAAGGACTCAACGTGAATAAAACATAATACAGTAGTGAGTACATCATATACGCAAAACTCCTGGACCACCTGTATCCTCCCGCCCACGTCGACTTCCACCAGATAAGCTGAAAATTGCTTAAAAAGAATTTGGGGATATGCTGATGAATGGTACTGCACGTAGATCTGACAGTGCCTGGGGCGATGCCCCTACACCTGGTTCCCAAGAAAGAGAACGGTTGGAGACCTTGCGGGGATTACAGGGCTTTGAACTCCAGGACGATACCGGATAAATACCCCATCAGACACATCCAAGACTTGGCACATCAACTCGCCGGCAGCAGGGTTTACTCAAAGGTTGATTTAGTAAAGGCGTACAACCAGATTCCAGTGAATCCCGCGGACATCGAGAAGACAGCGATCACCACTCCGTTCGGACTGTTCGAGTTTCCTTTTATGACCTTCGGGTTAAGAAACGCGGCGCAGTCCTTCCAACGGTTTATCGATGAGGTTCTTCAAGGTTTGCCATTCTGCTACGGATTCCTAGACGATATCCTGATTTTCTCCGAGTCAGAAAGTCAGCATTATAGTCACCTGCAACAGTTGCCCAAAGGAGATACAGCCCTTACGATCGGGAGCTGCTGGCCATTTATGACGCCATTCGTCACTTTAGGCATATGGTAGAGGCTCGTACATTCACAGTTTATACTGATCATAGGCCGTTGACGTATGTTTTCCAGCATAACCGTGAGAAATGCTCGCCGCGTCAGTTTCGTTACCTAGATTTTATATCACAATTTACCACTGATATACGCTACGTGGCGGGCAAGGAGAACGTAGCTGCGGATGCCCTGTCGAGTATAGAAGCCGTATCAGTGTCAATAGACTATGAGAATCTTGCACAATCTCAAGACAAGGATCCAGAACTGCAAGAACTTCTTAAAGACCAGACTACAGGACTCAAACTAAAATAAAAACCACTGATTGGAATAGTAGCATCTACTGTGACGTTTCGCACCAGCCACGACCGTACTTGACAGCTGAGTTCTGAAGGTCAATTTTCGACGCATTACACAGGTTAAGCCATCCAGGGATTAAGGCAACTGTCAAACTGATAACACAGCGGTTCGTGTGGCCTGGAATAAAAAAAGACTGCCGAGATTGGGCAAAGAAATGCACAGATTGCCAAATTTCCAAGATCTCCCGCCATACCCATTCTCCCACTTCCACATTCCAGACTCCTTCCGACCGTTTCTCCCACGTCCACATGGATATTGTGGGCCCGTTACCGTTTTCTTATGGTTTCAGGTATTGCCTCACTGCAATCGACCGGTTTACGCGATGGCCTGAGGCGTACCCACTCGTTGACATCACCGCCGAATCATGTGCCCGCGCTTTCATCGCTGGCTGGGTATCCCGCTTCGGCTGTCCACACAAAATCACCACTGACAGAGGGCGGCACTTTGAGTGCGAGCTATTTCGTACTCTGACCACCATCTTGGGTACACAGCATCGACCTACCACGGCATATCACCCTGCTTGCAACGGCATGGTGGAGCGTCTTCACCGTCAGCTGAAAGCTGCCATCATGTGTCACTCAACCACCAGCTGGACGGAGGTACTTCCCCTCGTATTATTAGGAATTCGAAGCGCCTGGAAGGAAGACGTAGGGTCGTCCGCAGCAGAACTCGTTTACGGCGAGCCACTCCGACTTCCTGGGGCGTTCTTCGTGCCAGCCAATGACGAAACCCTGGATTTAACAGATTTTACATCTCGTCTTCGTCTCCATATGGCGCGTCTGGCACCAAAACCTGCAAGCAGACATCAAAATAAAACCTTTTACATACCCAACGAGCTGGCCACGGCAGAATATGTTTTTCTTCGGCAAGATGCTAGTCGACACTCGCTGGAACCCCCGTATAGTGGACCCTACAAGGTGCTAGAGAGGAAGGAGAAGACTCTCAAGTTGGTTCTGCGCAACACGACGGTCACTGTTTCCATTGACCGCGTCAAACCAGCCTATATAGCCAAAGACGGTTTAGAAGCAGAAGACAGTCTTCAAAAGCATGGCTCGGAATCTGCAGTAAAGATGACGAGAAGCGGTAGGATAGTTCGGTTCCCCGATTACTATCGCCCTCCGTAATCTTCGGTCTCAGCGGGGGGGTAGTATAGTGGTCAACTTCACCTTGAACTTTTGACCCATTTTCTGTCGCACGACTCACGCGGCGAGCATTGCGCGTACGCCGGTGCATCAGTCCGCATAGCTACAGCGACGGCGAATGCACGCCCCTTTTGCGCTTCACGCTAATCCCCTTAACCAGTTATTGTATTGTGTTCTGAATAAACGTTAATTGTATACAGATATCGTGGACTTGTTATTTCAGTTCTTAATAATAGTTTTACTTAATAGCATACAATATAAAACTATAGTTCCTTACTTAATAAATAACTTGGACACTAAAATACGAAGTAAAATTACTGAGGGGGAGCTTAAATCAACTATTAAAGAAATATTATTTAAACCTATAATAGACGAGCAATTGGTACTCAAGACAAGTGTTCGTGGATTTTTGTAGTACCTTTAATAATGTTGAAATATATTTGTATGTATAATGATAGTAATAAATAAAAAAATAAAAAACACGTCGCCCACGCCACCCGCGGATAATAACCGACGGGAACCTAGAAAAGCTGCTTTACAATGTAAAGAATTGTTAAAGGCATTAAACAAATAAGTTCTTTTTTTTGTAATTAGTACATAGATATGGATAAAATATATTAGTATAATATAAATAAAAATATTAGTATAAAATAATTTATATAGATATAGATAAAATATATATTTATTATATATTAGTTACAATATATGTATTTTTTTTAATTAAAGGAGGAAAAGTGTTGTCATGATTAAGATATTTTTTTATGTTAGTTTATATTAATAGCATAGTAATTAGGAGTACTTTATTAATATGGTGTAACATTAGATAAGTTAGTAAATTAAAGGAGGAAAAGTGTTATGTTTTGTATCGTCAATCTGTGGTTAGCAATAAACCAGTCTGCGTTGAGCTGTCGTGTCTCATTGACGTGTCCCTAAACACAACAATAACTATTTTAACAATTTAGCAATAATAAAAATATGAAAAATAAATACATTTGAATGGAAATAAGATACAGAAAATTTGAAATTAGTCGATATTAAAAACGCAAACCGAAATTTTACAGTACAAAATTATATTACCTGGCAGAAATGGAGCGCGTGCTCACTACCGCTCACTGCGCCGGCCGGCGGGACACTGGCTATGGGAACATGATGCAGTGCGGTTTATAGGTTAATGGAGTCAAAGAAATACGTTAATAGCGTGTAAGGTACTAGTGAAAAGAGCCTGTTACTGTTACTCCTGTTACAACAAGCACCTCGCTCCCCTACAGGCGGACTTCGTCATATTATTACCAATGTCAGTATTGAAGTTGGAGGCCATGACTCTCTAATGTAGGTCAATGACCTTACTTGACCGCACATATTGTTCTTTGTAAAAAAGTCCCAAAATACACTATAATCGTTAGTATAAGCTCTTTATTAACGACCACTTCCTAGAATAATACTTTTTTTTACTTTTAGCACTTCTTATACGACTTTTACTTATTCCTTTAAATGAATAGAGAAATTTAAATTTAGAAAGTAAAACGACATACGTCTACCTTACGCGCCAGTCATCGACCATCTCTCGGCTATAGTACCTATATATGTAGGGGCTATGTATGCGTAGGTGTGGTGTAATAATGTGAATAAGTTTTTAATGGCGCCAGTCCGCCACAAGCCATGTATCGTAAGAGACACACGTGTCACATACTAATATAAATATACCAATAGGTTCAGTGGTTTTATTTAACACATATAGTGAGGTTCCCACATTGGTGACCCGACTAGAAACAGTGATACAACAGAATAATGTGTGGTGCACCTCCGGCTCAAATATCTGTAAAAGCGAGTTCTCCTATATCGGATAGTGAGCAGAAGAAGGAAAGCAGTAAGATGACGGAAGAGGAAAAATCAAGTATAGCAAGCTGCGGTGTAGCAATTATTAGTGTTTCAGTGAAGATACCTGAGTTTTGGGTAGATATGCCCAGACTATGGTTTGTACAGTTTGACAGTACAGATTATCTACTACAGGTCTATGAAGAAAGCTCGGAGCGACAATTTCAGAAGTTAGTGTCAGAACTTGAACTAGGATCGCAAAAACCAACCCGATTGTTACGCAAAATTAAGGACTTAGGCCGCACAACACAGGCATCTGATCAAACTCTTAAGAATTTATGGCTAACACGGATGCCATCGTATTTTTATTTTACTTGACTTGAATATTCTATTCGTACAACATAAAGTCACAAATACTCATATACAAATATTTATTACGTTTGTGGGCAACCCACATTATATATACACAAATTAAATTCAATATAATTATACTTATATATACACATAATATATAGTTACATAAAATATTAAAATATATAAATAATAATACGCGGATGCGCGAGCGCAGCGTCGCCCGGCAAGTCGCCGTGCCCGCCGCCCTCGCGCCCCTCACCTCAGCTGGCGCCTAGCGACACATTCGCTCCGGATCAGACCACCAGTCACAACCTCACCGTCTGACGCGAAGCCTGTGTTGCTTAACCCCTTGCGCCACGTGTTAACCTAAATCCTATATTTCTGTCTACGCTTATTCTTCCGCTATCTTAACCTATGTGCACAGTGCTCTTGACTTTCTCCTTCTAAATTATTGTATACTGTATTCTGCGAATTTATTGTTAAGTGAAATATACGCTTATATACTATAGAGACTTATTCATTATCACACACGCACCCTTACAACTGGTGACCCCGTTAAGAACACGAGAATGAGCACCGCTTCGGAAGAATATCAAATACCAACGGCTTGCAGAGATGACACAAAGAAAACGGACGAATCTGATTCGCCGGCGCAATATCAGGTGATGACGGAGGCATTTCGAGTTGGCGTTCGAGTCGGGTTACACGCGCACTTGCTCGACAGGGTAGTGCAACACAAGGCTTTCCGAGTGTTATTGGTTGTATTGAATGCACTCACATCAAAATCCGCAAGTGTGGAGGGGATGCAGCCCAATATTATATAAATAGAAAAGGATATTATTCACTCAATGTTCAGGTACCTTACCTTTTAGTAGTATAACTAATTAAATAATGTTATAAAATCTAAACTACACATTTCTTCAGAGTTAAGTTTAAAGAGATTCTTTTCTATAATTTTTTGCTTCTTAGCAGACATTTTTATATCACCCCTTTTTTGTTTTAATTGGTTTTAATTTGTGGTAGAGTTCTAGGTGTGTTTGCCATATTGTTAAAACTGCAACATTAATAGATAGATAGATAGATAAAATTCTTTATTGCATACACAAACTATAAAGACAATAAACAAAAGAAAATCGATAGCTATAGTAAATATAACTAGCATGCAAGGGCGACCTTACCACTATTAGTGATCTCTTACAGGTAGTCTTAGNTTAATAAAATGGAAAAACTCGACAGAGATACCTAGAGGGACATAAAAATTAAAAGAAAAACTTTGGTTATTTCATTTCAGATGATCCAGTGCTGAGGTATGACGTGCAATTTTCAATATTTTTCAACCAATATTTCACAGAACATAGTTCAATTACTACTCTTTAATGTACAATAATCAGAAATAAATTTATTTTCACCGTACGCCCAAAAAAATCTGTAAAAACCTGTTTTTTTCTGCCTTCAAAACCCTACCCACCCCATAAGTGAAAAAAATAAAACAGCTGGCTGTAACAAAAGAATGCTTTCAACTTCGCCTGAAGACAAAACCACAAAAGGAGCTGAAACAAAAACAAATACACAGGCTAATAAGAAAAATAAATCACAAACACAAATAAAAAGGACTTCACGCCTGTCGGAGGGTATTATAAAACCGAACATATTTTTCTTTTTCTTCTTTCTTCTTTCTTTTCTTATCTCTCGTTCTGATTAGCAAGAACACAAATAACTCATCAGACTTGCAGCAAAATAATAACGTTAATATTTAGCAGTTACCGCCTTCCTCCCGATATGTCAACATAAAACAACCACTATCAGAACACAACTCTCATCTTCCAAGCCGGCTGGTCACCGTGGAAGAGCATGACTGTAACCCTCCAAAGAATAAATTGACAGCTATAAAGAAGGAAAAAAAACCACTGGCTTCAATTGGAAGCAAATGGCACTGGATAGGGAAAAGTGGATATATTTGGAGGAGGCCTATACCCAGCCTGGGGACTTTGCCTAACATTATATTTAGAAAGTAATAGTACGTTTAAAAGTTAATAAAAATATATAAATTAATTTACAAATATCTATATATAGCAAGTAAAATAACAATAATAATTATCAATAAAAACGCAAAATAAATAAATATTAATGTAAATAAGTACCTTAAAATTAGAATAACTAAATTAGTATCTGTAAATTAATAACTAGAAGATATAAGAACATTTAGAATAAGTAATTTCTTGTAAATAATTATTACAAATTAGAATTAAGTTTGTATAAGGCAATGGTCAATAAAAGGTTTTTTTATTTTATTATATTAAAATATTATTTATAATAATAGAATTAATTTACGGATCCCTAAAATTCGCGGATGCGAGAGCGCAGCGTCGCCCGGCGCCCTCGCGCCCCTCTCACCTCAGCTGATGCATAGTGATTCATTCCCTCCAGAACGCGCGACAGTCTAATCTCACCGTTCCACGCGAACTTTACTTAATATTGCCACGTGCTGATACCTAATTTCTATATTTCTATCTACACTTCTTATATTTCTGCCTGCGTCTATTCTTCATCTATCTAAACCTATATGTACTGTGCTCTTCACTTTCTCCTATATTATTTTATATTTGTGGACTTATTGTGAAGCAGTGATAATATACGCTTATATACTATAAGAAAGACTTATTTATTTTCACACGCATCCTTACAACTGATGACCCCGTTGAGAACACGAAAATGAGCACCGTTTCGGAAAAATATCATATACCAACGGCTCGCAGAGATGACGTAAAGAAAACGGACGAATCTGATTCGCCGGCGCAATATCAGTTGATGACGGAGGCATTTCGGGTTGGCGTTTCATACCCCCTTTTTGGCCAGAGAAACCCACAATATGGTTTTGTCAAATCGAAGGACAATTCGCAATGGCTAGAATAACGGATGATAGCACGAAATTCTATTNATTAATGCTACATTGACTCACCTAGCACCGAAGATATCTTTCTTAGCCAACGAATAAGCCCCGACTATCTTCAAGCGAAGAAGGAAGCTGTTTTCATCAGTCTGAAACAAAAAAACAACTTTTCTCACTTATATTACATTAAATTTTGTTACAATAACTATATATAATAATTTGATGCCCCCATAGCACAAGTCTCATAGACTTATAACGTTGATTGAGGTTTTAATTCCCGTCGAATTACTGAAAGCAGACGAAGCGTAGCGCCTGAGCTTCGTCACCCAACACGCATATCTCGAAAATTGAGTGGTGGGTGGGACACGGAATTTCTTAACAAAAGGTTAATTAAGCCCACTCTACTATATGACGGATATAGTTGAAAGCTCAAAATAATACTCTCTGTTTCTTAAATTGAGCGTAAAGTAAACGTCGGAGTGTTTTAACACTAGATTCTTTTTGCCCACATTGTTATATAAAAATATGCTTGGATACAAAAGTTTATTGTTCTCTCAAGACGATCTAGCAAATTTGACGAGTTNGGAAAAATATCATATACCAACGGCTCGCAGAGATGACGTAAAGAAAACGGACGAATCTGATTCGCCGGCGCAATATCAGTTGATGACGGAGGCATTTCGGGTTGGCGTTTCATACCCCCTTTTTGGCCAGAGAAACCCACAATATGGTTTTGTCAAATCGAAGGACAATTCGCAATGGCTAGAATAACGGATGATAGCACGAAATTCTATTACGTACTTTCGCACCTAGACCGCCAATATGCCGTCGAAGTGGAAGACATTATAACTTCGCCACCAGAAAAGGGCAAGTACGAAAAATTAAAATTGGAATTAATTAAAGGGCTTTCAATGTCGAGTGAGAGGAAAATCAAACAACTTTTGCAGTTGGAGGAACTCGGTGACCGTCACAATTTCTTCGACATTTGCGTCATTTAGCTGGCCCTAACATACTCGAAAATTTTCTTCGTACAATTTGGACAAGCCGATTACCGAATAACTTGCAGACGGTAATTGCATCGCAGATGAGCCTCACTCTCAATGAATTAGCGGATTTGGCTGACAGAGTGCATGATATCGCGCCCGCGTCACCCCAAGTCGCGGCAACGACCAGCTCGGGAGGAGAATCGGCCCTAGATGTAATGGCCCGCCACATTGTGGAATTTACCAAGCAGCTCAGCTCCCTCACAAAGAAAATAGGTGATTGTTACCGTTCCCGTTCCCGCACCCCACAGAACTCCTACCAGCAGAGACAGCGAACACTATCTTTTCGATCTCAGTCGAAGAAAGTTTCCGCAATATTGGTACCACTTCAAATTTGGAAAGCAAGCTAAGAAATGCATACGACCTTGCAACTTTAAGTTAACTTAAATGGGTAATTTTAACAAAATTATTATCATTTTAAAAAATATTTTGTGAAACTTTCTTTGTTTCTTTTTCTTTTTTCTTTTTCTTTTTACACAGCAGGGTAGGCAGAGGGAACCTAGTGTTAAGACACTCCGCTCCCCACTTTCTGGCGAATTCTGGAGGGAATGCGTATTGAGTGGCAAAACTCAATGCCGCGCTTTGCCTCGACACCACAGCGAAGAAATGGAAATATAAACATAAATTTTTCAATGGGATCGAACCCACAACCGTCGCGTTACAGTCACACCTTTGTGCCGCTGCGCCATGAAACTAATTTTCTACTTTAGTTAAGCCGCCGCATTAAACTATAATTCGCTTACTATTTTCAATATTAACGTAAATTACTTTTATGAAAAAGTATTTATTGTAGAATTACACTTTTTGTCTTTTTTTTGTCTTTTGTATAGCCCATAATACGTACGCCCCATCTTTATTTTTAACAAAATGAGCAATTGTAGCGAAATAAAATTTAACGAGAACGTCGCATAAAGGTAAAAAAATAAAAGGCTGATTTATACCGCTACTTTCGAAGTAACACTAAATTTAATGTTAAGATTTAACGCAAAATTAACCTTACTATAACGTTATTATTCCGTTAAGTTACCAAGTATCGCTACCAAATTGTATCGATACTTAAGGTATCTCTACGGAATTACCGCCGATATACCGATTGTGTGTCAGCACTCCAAGAGATTAGCAATCCAGACTCTACAAATAGTTTTGAAACTAGGATACACAAATATATTAATTCTTCACATAGCAAAATCAATTTCATATGGGTTAAAGCACACACAGGAATACTAGGTAATGAGGAGGCTGACATAGCTGCCAAATCTGCTGGAAAACTACACAAGCTTCCAGATTACGACAAATTCCCAACAAGTTATATTGAATACAAAATCACAAGGAACATAATGAAATCTACAAAGTTCAGCACAGGGGGAAAGAACCCGTGAGTGGTTTCCGGATTAGGCTGCTATGTCGAAGTTCTTAAGTTTTGCCAAACCATCATTTCATAGCACACAGATCTTCACAGGACCTTCTTTTTCAAAGTTTTATCTATACAGATTTAAGATAACAAGTGCCCCTGCGATCTAAGTAAGGTGCAGACTATCGAGCACCTACTTAAAAAATGTCCAATATATAGCACTAGCAGAACATCCCATGAACAAACTTTTATTCGAGTAATTAACGTAAATTTAAATGTGAATTGGTATCGTTAACAAACCCTGGTTTGCGGTTCGAAAAGTACATGTCTTACGCCCAATGTTAATAATGTATCTCCTATTTCCAGTTAGCGTCAATCTTGGATTTTTCGACATGTCTATCCAATCTCTAACCTGCATGCCAATAACCAAACCGGGCAATGTCAACTTATCATCAACAGTGGATTGCAGAGCCCTCCCTGCAGTAACGATAGTTCCGTTTTACGTATCTTTTTTAAATTAACGAAATCATATATATAGACAAGAAATTTGTGTCAAAATTATTATTACTTACAGAATTCCTTTAAAAATTCCTTTAAAAACAATGTTCAGTAAAATAATAAATCTTTAAGTACCAATACCATAAAAAAAAAAAAATTAACAATATTAAAATTATTTAATGAATTTGCGTGGCTACGTCAAATGGAACGAAACAATAACATTATCAATGACTATTTGCCATTTTTAAGCGTTAGTTTTAAGAACATTTCAAGTACAAAATTATCTTAAGTTTATTTAATATTTGTAAACTGTAGCTACGATGGAGCCTAACAGAGTAAGTGAAGAAAGCGCGATTTTTCTATGAATATATTGTTTAGAATTCATCACAATATTAATTTATATCTGTTTGGCTAGGTAAAGGGTCGAAGAAAGAGACGAAAATGTTAGTAAATCTTATCTCAAATAGTCAAATTATCACAACAAAGGAGACTAACGCCAGCAATAATAAACTTAAAAACGAAGAGTGGGTCCGATTAACGGAAAAGTTTAATGCGGCTGCGATATTTCCACGGAACGCCCAACAGCTGCGTTTGAAGTGGGAAAATTAAAAAAAAAATCGCAGCACTAAAATAATTATGAACCAAATTAAGGTAAAATAATATATTTATATTTTATTACCTATCTATATATATATGCAGTTATTATGCAATAATATTCATTTTAAATATTCAATTTTTAATTTTAGACAGGTGGAGGTCCACCCGATTACATTCCCCCAGACGACATATTGGGTCAAGTGGATACCTTGTTAGGAAGCACATCCAGTGGCTTTGCTGTGCCGTTTGGGGGAGATGGGGAATTAGAAAGGCAAAGTCCTACTGTATCTGTTGTGGATTCTGAAGAACTTCCTCTTGAGACTCCACAACAGACACAAGATTTAGGGACACACAACAACAAACTGAAAAGGTTCACATTTGGGACACGTAGAGCAGGTAATATTAGGTTTCATAAAAAAAAATTGTTCTATTATTTTAAGATATTCTAAATAATGCTTTACTGTACAATAAACTAATAAATACTTCACTTTTTCAGTAAGAAAGAAAAAAATTGATGGGCACCGAGTTAACAATGCATAAGGATACATTCCCATGACGCCGCACTTGCACCTCGCGGAATCGAACAATAGTGTTGTAGTATTTTGCTGATTTAACTGTTTTGAATTATATAAAATTTTAATAAAGATTCTCTGTCTTCAACTTGCTTTAAAACAGAAAGGTTGTTTATAAAATTAAATAAATAATTTTTAAAAAGCCTTTTTCTCGCCTGAGTAATTTAACTG
>JAKRZM010000679.1:70764-126708 GCA_036379175.1 Heliconius cydno galanthus | reverse complement strand
GAATTTAATGTTTGGCAAAAACACCACATTTTATTGAAAACTGATGCAGGTATGTTTAAATCTTAAACTGTAATTCACAGAAGGGTTACTCATGATTACATTACAGAAAAAAAAATGAAGAAAGAGTAATATTTGTAGTCCTGGGACTTGAAAAACCATCACAGGTGTCGGTTTTTCCGATATTTCTTAAAATCAATATAATATGAAAAATACATGACAAAGATTTTTTTTTATATTTTTCTCATAACTGTCACGACTTGGTCTGTCACCTGGTTTCGTTTTATCGTTGACTCCTGGGACACCCTGTATATAGTTATTGTAACAAAATTTAATGTAATATAAGTGAGAAAAGTTGTTTTTTTGTTTCAGACTGATGAAAACAGCTTCCTTCTTCGCTTGAAGATAGTCGGGGCTTATTCGTTGGCTAAGAAAGATATCTTCGGTGCTAGGTGAGTCAATGTAGCATTAATTGCGATATTATATTTATATTTGCATTAGACTCAAGTTATTTAAATCTTAAGCAATCAGATAAGGTGTGAAAGTTCTTGTATATACATTGTTACGAAACTATATGAAAATATACTCATAATATACCTTATACTATTAATAACGGAACGTTAAAACTTCCATAGCCTCTAGGACGTTAGTGTGTAACTCATGAGGGAATATCCAACTATCTTGGCGCCACATTTTGAATTATAAATTACGTTTATTAATAATTATGGTAGACTACTGTTTGAAAAATCTTACTTGTACATTTACTTAAAAAAAGATATCGCCGCTTATATCTAATATAAATTTCTAGAGAATTTTGGCAGCTAGCATCTACAGGTAGTACCTACACGTAGTTCAGGAAAAAATCTGTAAAATATTAAATTTATGGTTAAATCCTATTATTTAATAACTTTGAAAGGGGGACCAAATTTAGTATTTGGAGAAACCTGCGTTCTTCATTTTCCATTTTGGAGGCATTGCCATTGAGCACAACCCGCAAATAGGTATAGCTCCCCCCACATTTCCCTATTCGTACGCCAATGGAATTTAAATTGGTCAAACCTTGTTTTAGATATTACGCACAATAATCAGAAGAACAGACAAATTTAATATCATTTTATGAATACCCCTAATAATAAATATGTAGTTTTCTCATATATTTTTCGTGTACAGACACCGTTTTTTATTTTTATATAGATTTGTAAACTTATTTCTTATCATCAAAAGTCTGAACTGAAATGAACTCAGTACCATCGCGTGATGATAACGTCGCCATCGTTAATGTTTTTAAACATAATATTGCATGTCAACCGGTGAAATGTTATTAGCCATAAGTAAAAGTTAGTTTCGAGTAAATTTGAAAGCCTTTTTTGTTTTAATGAGCACGTTAACCTTTTAATTGTAGTTGGAGAACTTATTTACTAATTATCAATACATACATAAATATAATTTTATAACGTTATGACAAATAATGAAATCGATATATTTTCAATTTCCAGCGATCCATATGTCCGCGTGGAGTTGCAACAGGTGGATGGCGACGTCACAGTTGAAACGTTGCTCACGAAAACTAAGAAAAAGGTACTTTTATTACTTTTTTACTCTATGATTATATTTTTTTTTAGATGACTTTTGGTGTTCTTATACATTTCTTTAATTCCGTCTCGTCTTTCGTTATCTGTTTGTCATAAAGTGATGTTACTTGAACTATATAAGTTTATTGTTGGTCATTATTGATAATAACAGAGGCCAGTCGTGGCGAAGGAGTACAAATCTGCGACTGTACGCGACAGGTCGTGTATTCGAATCCCGCTCGAGAAAATTATATATTTATATTTTTGGTTCCTCGCTCTACGAGGCAAAGCGCGATGTTGTGATCTGCAACGCACTGACTCGAAAATTCGTTGTCTTAAAATTAAGTTCCTTCTGCCTATCACGCTATTTATGCGGGATACAGCGTGATTAATTGTATTCGTTTCCCCAACACTCAACAGGCAATGTCTCGGAGAACAGTTTTGGAAGCAGATTTATATAAATTTTGTAGCTATTGTAATTAATAGTAACATATGTTGATCTTTTTATTTTCTTAATATATAATTAGTTATATATTTCTTTTTCAGACCTTAAATCCAGTATGGAATCAGGAGTTTGTATTCAGGGTAAGATTTTTTTACTATTATTTTATTAATTGTGGCGTAAGGCGGATGGGGTAAAAGCGATGCTCAAATTCCTGCTAAAAGTGGAGGGCGGACAATACTTATACGTATTTTGCCTATTCTGCGATATATGGGATAAAGCGTAAAAAATATATAATTTTAATAAATATTGGCTAGTTTTTACAAGGTTTTTGTTTACACCCTGGAATGATAACAGTGCATAAGTCATTTTTAATACTTCATGGCTGACATTTATAAAAGTCACAAATCTTTTTTGTATGATTTTGTATAGAGTTTTTGGCTATGTTCTATTGTCATATATATTTTTGTAGCTTTACGCTGTGTCCCGCCTATAGTAGGCTAGAGAGAGAGAGAGACACACTCCACCCGCTGAGTGGCGGAATTTACCGCCGCGCTTTGTCTCTTTAAATTGTATCTATATTGTATACAATAGCTAAAAGCAAAGACAAGCTTTGATTAGAACCCGGAAACAAAATATTGTAAAATATGCATTATTGTATATCATGTAATAAATTAAAATATCTTATAATTTTTTTCCAGGTAAAACCCCAAGAACAAAAGCTCCTAATACAAGTGTTCGATGAGAATCGCTTAACCCGAGACGATTTCCTCGGAATGGTGGAGATACCACTCGCGTCCACTCCGTACGAAAGTGCGGCGTCACCTCGGCCTCCCATTAATAAATATCCCCTGCGACCGCGCAGGTCCGTGTAAGTGGTTAAATTTTGCATGTTTTTTGGTTTTTTTTTGGGTTTTTTTGGCATTTTTTGGTTTTTGTCTTTAGATAGTTTTGGGGGTATGATAGGGTAGAGATGGCTGGTGTGGAAATGTGTAATGAGTAAAAATTGGTTATTAAATTGTCATTATGATTGAGGTCAGTCTTGGCGCAGGAGCACAAGCATGCGACTTTAAACGCAACGGTTTGAACTCGGGGGTATGAAATATTGAATATATTCATCTCCTTGTGCTAGTAACGAGGCAAAGCGTGGCGTTTACTTTCGCCAATCAACACGAAATACCTCAAGAATTCGGCGGAAAGTGGGAAATGGAAGTGTCTTTACGTTTTGCACTTGGTGCCCAGGTACCCCTTGCCTACCCTGCTATGTGCAGAATACAACGTCAAGCTAAAAAAAAATAATGGTAATAATAATACAACATAGCCATACAAAAACATAAGAGGCTAACATAATATTGACTAGGACACTTAATTAGATTGGCTAAGGCCATTTTGACTGTGTAAACATTAGGTCTTGTTTTACCATTACAATTATATTAGATGCATGACATTTGAGGATTTATTTACAGCAACAAAAATCTTTAGTATTTGTATCCATTCTTAAGATTATTAATATATATATATTTTTTATATATTTGTAAAAGTAATTTATATTTAAATAATACTAAAAAATAACCGGGAATTGTAATAGTTAAAATAAAGGCAAATATCAGGATGGCACATAGCAGCTTCACACTGTATTTCACATGTAACGGGGTAAGCAGACAGACAAGTCGTGACCGCTGTGATTGTGGCTGTAGATAGTTTCGCAGATTAGATTTAAGGGTTTCTCTTACTTTTAATGACTATTTTCTCGATATAATAATCACAAAAGTTCATAAAACCTAACATTAGAGCGGCCACAACTCTTCGACGGTACTGTACGTTCAAAGTTACATTACATTTTTAAAATCAACATCTACTTAGAGATATTTTGAGGGTAGCGTTAATTTTAAGATATTTTTACGACTTTTGGTACTAATTGTGATATTTTCTAGTAACAACAAACAAGTAATGAATGTGTAAGTAATTTATGTTGTAGATTGATGTTGTATAAATTTTTTATAATGTTGTTTTTTTAGGTGCATGAATTTTGTTATTGATGTTTTTCTTTAAATGCCTTCAAACATATTTATAGTAAAATGTTTGTTTTTAAACAATTAACAATTATTTAGCTTCAAGCTGTATCACCATAGCAGGGTTGAAAGCAGATCAAACCCGGGGACCAGATGTTTAGACAATGCCTTTCCATTAAGATACTTCTGTTCCCCATTCTGGAGACATTGCGTGTTAAGTGGCAGAAATCAACGCCACACTTTGTCTCGTTACGAGAGCGAGGAAATGAAAATAATAAATATTTGGTTTCCTTGAGTAGCAATCTTTAAGTAAATGGAAAAAGAGAATCTTTAAATAAATTAAAAATTAAAAGTTTTTTCTAAATTTCTCGAAATCGAATTTTATGTATGTAGAATGTACACTATTGTTGTTGTCACTTTTACCTACAAAGTATTATTGTAGCGTTTCGTTTGTAGCTTAATCACATATAATTTTTTTCATGATACAATTTTTTTTATTTTTTTTTTTATTTTAAGGTGTTTTTTTCTGCTTATTGTGCAATAGGTTAGGTATCCTTAAAATAATTTGTCTTTGCCGTCAGTTTAAGCAGCTTTAGTTTTAAATGTTGGTTAATATTATAAATTTTCACAAAACATAAAAAAGTCATTAATTTTCATATACCATTCCTGAGATATAAAAACAATTTCAATCAGCAATACTTGAAATAAATGATTGATTTATTACTTTATGATTTATCTTTCTTTCAGGGTCCAGACAAAGTTCTCCTCCACTCGTCTATGATCTGGCGACATTGCTTAATCTATCCTGTGACTGATTATAATACTGTTATAATAAAAAGCCACAGAGTGATTTTACACTACGTTTCCCACTCGTTGTTAACTTAAACAACAGTGATCCACCATCTTTTATCAATGATCATTTATACCTACTAAAATACTCTCAGACCCGTTTTAAATGTTAGGATAACATCATTTTAATTAACTTTATAATTGTTTTAAAATTAGCTAAAAATAAAAAAAAAAATTAAATGACTTAATGTTTCCTACATCTTATAAATCTAGTTTTAATGATTAAAAATCTATCTTCAGTGCCAGGTCCCGGGTACGTGGCTACATAGAAGTGTATCACGCGCTGGTCGGCAGAGTTGGTGACCCTGGAACCGAGGAGCCAACCCAGTCACCTGATGATTGGGAGATGGTGGAACCTGCACCGCAAGTAGGGAATGTTCAGCCTGTGAGTATTATTGTTAATCTACTTATACCGAGTATCTACTCAAATAAATTACAATATCCAGTTTCTAAGTTTCCAGGCGTAAATGCCAGTTTTCGGGCATTGTATGTTGCGTAGCGCATCTTTCATTGCATATTGAGTTGTATTGCATCGCAATATTCCTTGCATTGATTAATTTTTTTGGGTCACGCTGTAGCCGAGGGAACCTAGTGCTAAGACACTCTGTTCCCCAATTAATTTTATTGCATGTTGTGTAGCGCATCTCTACGCCGTGCTTTGTCTTGTTGCCAGTGCGAGGAAATGAGATTAATTAATTTTTCTCGAGCCGGAATCGAACCCACCACTGTTTTCATTCAGACTGCCTGAATGGAAACAGTTGTGGGATTGTATTGGTTATTATAAACAAATGTAAGAAAAGCTTCACGCTGTATCTCGCACATAACAGGATAGCCAGAGGGAACCTGGGAACCTAGTGTCAAAAAAGTGGTTTTAATGTTATAGACTATGTATTATAGTGTTTTGTTGTATATTCAATATTTTTATTATATGGCATGCCTTTTTTGTAACAGGCAACATCTAGCGTGGATGATGATTCTGTAAGATAATAAGATATCTTATTTTTGTAGTTTTGGCTTGTTTTTATTAAATATAAATATTTTCGGTTAATATTGCTTTGGTTTATTAATTAGACTTTCTGTTTACTGAATATTTATTTATAAGCTATATATGTTATGTTTTTTTTACATACAATTTTTAACCCTCAAAATAAACACTGGGGTTGTTATTAGTTTGACGTGTCGCGTGGCAGCTTCTTTGTCGGGCTTTTTTTATTTATCAATTATTTATAAATATATTTCGTTTTTTAACTTAACTTTTCAACTTATGTTCTTAAAGAAGCACTTTTGAATACTGCAATTAAATCATTTAAAAATAAGATTATAATTTTATTTATTTTATTCAAACGTTACATTGTATATTAGACACGCAGTGCCAGTGTGGATGGACAGACCGTAAGACCGTACTTTATTTTATTTCTATAAAGAAGGCTTTAAATTAACCGCTAGTACAAAATCTCCATGAGCAATTTTCATAGAGTAATAACACAGTGTTGCCATAAATTGTTTCATTCATCTTTCTTCATTCTATAAGATAATCAGATTACTTAGTGTAATAATGCGTCACTCTGGTTTTTGAATCTACAATCTCTGATGACATTACGACCCCCACACATAACCATTGTAGTTTCAATCGATTGATGTCTTAGTATCATTATTTTAATGTATTTTAAAGTAACGTAAAGTTTCTACAAAATTCATAGTATGAAATACTATTTAAGAAATATTTTTATAATTTTTCTTTATTTAATTTTTAGTCTGCCATGACTAGCATGGATGAGGAACAAGTAAGATTTTTTTCGTGTTTTTATGTGTGCGCTATTTACACAGTAGTATCATTTATATCACCAGTGTTTAGACAATAAAAAAATGTATTTGACTTTTTTAAGAATTTGCTATGCTTTTTATAGTAGTCTTTCATGAATTCAGTTTTTTATTATCTTATAATTATGCGTTCAATCGATATTAACAAGATTTGTAATGAAACTGGTATTTTTATAAAATTATTAAAAAATATTATTTAATATATTAATTAATAGTATTGTTTTTATTTATTTATTTTAATACTTTATTACACTATAATTGATATTAATTAACTAAAACACAAAATGAAAAAACAAACATAAATTAACTTAAACAAAAAACAAAAAATAATAAACTGACATGACTTGCATGTTAAAGAATCAAAATAATTGTAAAAATTCGAATGAATACAGAGGTGTCATCAATAATGTACTCTCCGACAAGAGTGATGATAAGAATAAATATTATAAGAAATACTAATATATAAATTTCATCAATATTTTTATTCGTTACTATAAATAAAAGTATTCGGCATTTTAAAGCAAGCTATCTCTAATATCTATTTTTCTTTATTTTCTTTTAATTTCTTTACATTACATCTATTCTTTACATTAGTTTTGTAAATAAGAAACAGTTTTTTTATTTTTTCAATTCAATTATTCACACATGCTTGTATAGTAGTTGAGTAAAGCATAGTTTTGAATGGCACCAGGTGACGGTTCCGTCTCATGATGGCGAGGACTGGCTCGTGGTGGATGAAATGGACTGCAGAGTAGGTTTTTTTGTTCATTTTGCTTGCTTTTTTCGTATATTCATTTATTTTTACATAACAATACAAACAAACATATAAAAATATGTGGTGATTCTTCACTGTGCAGAGTTTATTTTAAATAAATCTCGCGTCCTCTGAAGTATTACTTTTCCATAGAAAAGTAATCATGAAGTTTCCTTAAATCTAAAGAGAAACCACAATTAGCATAATAATCTAATGTGAGATCTGTCTAACAGAATGCAAATTTAGGCTATAAAACAGCAAAGACAATTTTTTTTTATTTTTTTTTTAAAATACGGAATATACGGCATTTTATAAATATTGATGTATCGAACGGCGGCGGATGTGGTTTATGGCGGATTACAGAGGACTCAGGACTCAGTCTACCTTTGACGACGGAATACTTGCAAAGTGTTTAAGACGTCAATTTTTTTTAATAAGAAAACTATTTTTTCTTTTTGAGCTGAGATAGAGGCTAATCGTGGCATATTAGCACAAACGGGTGAAGCTTGTAAGTTCGATTCCCACTCGAGGAAATGAAATATTCAACATTTCCATTTTAGATTATTTGTAGAGGCAAAGCGAGGCGTTGAGGCGTCCCGCCACTCAATACGCAATGCCTCCAGAATTTGGCGGAAAGTGGGCGGCGGAGTGTCTTACCACTGGACTCCTTTTGGCTACCCTGCTACATGCGCGATACTACAGCATGAAGCTTAAAAATATGCTCGATTAATCTAGTTAAAAAATTGTTGAAATGTGTAAAAATCTTTGTGTATGTTATATAATTATGCAATATTTATTTTATATGCTTAGGTATATGTATTATATATGCCATATAAAAATATAAAATAACAAAAACTTTTGGTAAAAGAGCTATTATACTAATATTAATTTTATCTGCAAACTTTATTTTTGGCAACAAAATATTTTTTTTTATAATAAATATTAACGGATACATTAAAATTTATTAAAGTAAAACAGAATGTAACATCCATTGAGGCCAGGGGTGGCGCAGAGGCACAAACGCGACAGGTTGATGATGGCGAAGCTTGTGAGTTCGATTCCCACTCGAGGAAATAAAATATTTAATATTTTAATTTCTTCGCTCTGGTGTGGAGGCAAAGCGCGGCGTTGAGTTCTGCCATTCAACAAGCAATGCCTTTAGAATACGGCGGAAATTGGGGAGCGGAGTATGCGGTCTGCCTTTCCCTTCTACATTAGGTATACAGAGTTAAATTGAAAACACAACATTAACACACACACACACACAGAACAACAACTAACATTATAAAATACTAAACCTTTAGAAAATGTATGTGGAGAAATTACTGATTTTACTGCCTTTTCTAGACTAAAGTTAGTGTTATTTCGGTCTATATTTTAAATATTGTTTCAGGCCATCGGCGGCGATGCCCTGCCGGCGGGATGGGAGGAGAGACAGGACGCAAACGGAAGGACATATTACGTGAACCACATAGAGAGGTCCACGCAATGGGAGAGGCCCACGTTCACGTAAGTTATAGGTTCTTATAAAGTAACGTGGCTGTCGTAGCATAACGCGACGATCAGTGGGTTCGATTCCCAATCGGGGCGATGAGTTATTTAATATTGCTATATTTATGCTCTGGTAATGAGGCAATCACGGCGTTGAGTTACGCCACTCAACTTGAATTGTTTATTTCCTAAAAGAATTATGTAACGATTATGATGTTAATTAGATTTTCTCTTACCTAAATAGAATGTGAAACTCGAGGAAATATATATTTAATATTTTCATTTCATCATTCTGGTAACGAGGTAAATAGCACTTTACACGCAATGTCTTCAGAACTAAATGGAAAGAGAGGAACGGAAGTGTCTTAACGGGAATGGACTGTTTTAGAACTAGGCTCCCTTTGCATATCTACTCTGTGTTTTTGTCCTTTCTGTGTGTTCACGTGTGGAATACAGCGCGAAGCTAAAAAAATATTTCCTTTCTACAGTCGCAACATGAGTATAGAGTCTCAAGCGGAACGTATGGAAACGGCGGCCACGGAGTTCCACCGTAGATTCCACATTTCTGCTGACGAGGAACACGCTAGTCCTTCTACTCAACATCAGGTAAGTTTTTAAAGCTTAGAAACTGTAAAATTTAGGGATTTTTAGGGATTTTTTGAAATCGGTTTAATTGGGGTAGATTTTTTTATTGTAATGTCAATGTGTATTGGGAATAAAATTAGTTTTTTTATTAAGTATATTAATAATTTATATTTATTAGTAAATAATAGATACTTATTTCTCTAATATTATTAAATAACATTGATATAATTATGTAGCTTGGTTAGGAAAAGTTGATGATTTAATTACGTACTCCTATATAAAATATTGTATATTTAAATTAAATTAATACTTATAGGTTTTAAACACTAAAACAAAATATATGCATGTATTAAAGTAAATGTCATTCGGAAGCTTTTAAAAGCTTTGCAGGCGTCTAACTAAATAGACTATATATTGCATGAATAAAACGCATGTGTTATTTAGCGATTATTTATAATAATTTGATTTATTATCTGTACGCTTAGAATTATTTGCATATATATAATCTACTATTGTTGTTATACTCTTTGCTTATTTTTTAGTTATTTTTATAGAGCCTTTAGGGGATTTTTATTTAATTGATATTAAAATGTCAAATTTAAATCGAATATTATTAGGGTTTTTAATAGGTATTGCATGAAACATGTCAAAATTAGACAAAAAAAGTTTTATCAGAAATGCACTAAATTTATTCTACAGAAAAGTTAAACAAAATTAATTACAATTTTATAAATATTACCATAATGTATTGAATTCAAAAATCAAGCGGAGCTAGGAGTGTTTTGACACTAGGTCTCTGCGTATCCTGTTATGCAGGATAAAGCTTGAAGCTTGTATTTAAGATATTGCCGCTTATATTACAGATTACTAATATTGCTCGGGCAGTTTATTAGAAAGATATGGCGATATACTACAATGGCTGGCTGACCAATATGGCTATGCTATTTTGGAATATATTATACGTAGCGTGTATTTAGTTAGGTTTAACGAATATATTTTTATTTCAATGAATCCTAAGACAATCTAATAAATTCAAAAATTTTACACAATTTTTTTAGTAAGTTTATTAAAAACAAAACATGTATATTCCTATTATCTTGTTTATATTTTTAATGCAAAAAAAATATATTAGTAGGAGTTATCGAACCGTGGTATATATAGAAAATGAAATTCATTGATTTTGGTAGCATATATAGATATGTTAAAGTATATGTTACATTTATTTAAAATATCTCTTATAATGATAGTTTTTTTTAATAAATATGATAATAATATCAAAATTGTATTCTGAAAATTGTTATCTTGGATGCTTATGAAAATTTATATACTATATCATATGTTGATAACATTTTTACTTTATTATCCATTAGAAAACTGCAGCATGGGCTTTTTGCAGGACATGGGACTACTAACTAAAATTAATTACAAAAATGAGTAATAATAAGTGTATTTTCACTATAAATGTACTTAAATAATAAAAAAATAAGAAAATAGTTATTGTCTATAGTAGTAATAGTGTAATAGTAGTGAAGATGCATTTTTTATAAATCTCACAATCATATCGATTAAAAATCGTGATTCATATTCAGTACCGTTTTATATATATCTGTTTAAAGTATATTTCTTGAATGGTTATAATTATTCTGTAAACCTCATGTTCTAGATCACACTAATTTCAATAATGAATTGCGAAATATTGCAGAGTTTTTAAAATTGGAATTTATTGAGATATTTTGGCAATAATTCGCAGTTTGTCCATTTTTTCTCCAATAACCGGGGTACTCAGAATACATCGTGTTGTCCTCACTGGTCATAGACAGTTCGGCACATTTTTTTTAAATAGGGGGGTGAGGTTGTATAATGAATGTTATATTTTTAATCTATTGTCATATAGCCAATATTCTTTATTATTATTTTTTTGAGTACAGAATTAAGAATTATCGAAATGACAATCTTTATAAATTTAAAGACTATAGCTATAGTGTCATTAATTTATTCAATATCTATTTTCACCTGGTTAACTGTTATAATTAATTCCTAATTCATTTAGACTATAAGGGATATTTAAAGTAATTTCGTATACTGAAATTGCTTTTAATTTAACACAGTTAGCTAGTGTCAATTCGCAATATCTAACAGGAGGATGCGAGTGATAGGCGACCCGAAAACTCGACTGAAAACACGCCTTATTCCACACCCATCCTTTCACCGGAGCTCAGAGAGCAAGCTCATACAGAAACTACGACAAATACAAGCAACGACTGTGATACTAATGTAAGGGTTAATCAAAATGGTGAGGACGATGTCGTATGTGGCAACGAAAGTAAAGCCTCGGCGACGGAAGTAGACAATAATGAAACTGAAACTGCTGAAAATGCTCAAGCTACTAATAGTCAATCTAGTCAAGAGACTATTGAACAGGACGTCCCAGAAAACGATGAATTACAAACAGGGATAGCCTCAATGACTCTCCAAGATATCAATGACATGGATGATAACAATGATAACGAGTCCACTAATGGTATTATAGATGATGACGCGAGAACAGAAATAGAGGAAATAGAGTTCGGTAGAGAACGAACGTTGACTGATGAGACTGGTGATGGATCTGGTGAATCGTTGACCTTTGATGAGAACCACTTTAGCACGCCCATTGGTGGGGTCACTCCTGAAAGAAGGGCCTCCACGTCAAGAAGACGGAGGGCCACTACGAGCTCAATGGAAGACTCAGAGGTAAGCAGCGAGCGGGATTGAGGGCGTGACGTGTAATGTATAAAAATGATGTGTTCGTCCTTTCCAGTTTTAATTTTTTTTTAATTAAGGCCTATCTATAAATTATGTCAAAGGAATTTTATGATTATGATTTTTTGACCTCTCTCCCGTCCTAGTATAGGATAGTTAAATTTGCGAGACTCCTTTCCCAGTGTTGTATCATATATTTTTTAATTTAAATTAATCGAGCAATTTCAAAGTTAAAATACATTCCTTGGCATATGATGTCTCATTTCTTCGATCCTCTCCCTTCCCTTGAGGTGATTCATGGATGGCCCTAAAACAAAAAAAGGTTTATGCACTGCGTGTCATTGCCCATAAACTCGCTTGTAACGATTGTGCTTTGGGCGATTGTCTATGCGTGATGGACATATAGATATTGAAGGCAACTTGCCAAATTGTCTTATACAATTTTTGTAATGAATTTTTGTCTATATGTCCATGAGGATATGTGAAGGACAACAGACTGTGGCGTTGATACCCGTGCTCCACGCTTTAGACTAACACTAAGCTAACACTACTAAAGCTCAAGCGTCTCCACGATATTTTATCTGAGTCTTGTGCTTTACGCATTTCATTATGAACTATTTGTCGAATTTTCCCGATTATTCGTGTATTCTTTGTTCTGATTGCTAGGCGTTCAGATTTAGGGCTTAGGGCAAAACAGAGTTATAAAAAAAACTGTTTATATTACCTATATCTAATCAAAATTTAATACAGAAGTAAAATACTTTATTCTTTTCTTTTCATGCTGTTTACTTTGATTTCATATTTCTGGCCTTGCTTAGATATTTTATGTAACTTCTTTATAAAAATTTCACATAGTATATTTTTGTCACCCATTTTTCATCTTAGGTCCGTCAGATTTTACATTTTCTATTTTATTCGTAAGTTTTCTGTGACATTTGCAACGTATACGCTTTAAGGTTTTAGCTTTGATGTAGTGAATTAAAAAAGTGCGCTAAATTTTTAATCTATTGCGGCTTATTGATTCTGTAGTTTCTTTTTATTTTGTTTTGTCTTGCATGCAGTAGTTTTTGTAGTTTCTTCCGTAAATTTTGGGTGTTTTTTTTGTATATAAAAATATGGTGGCAGTTTCTTTAGAGAGATACAGATTATTTAGTGTAGCCCTCTAAAGTAAAGAACATATTTTTAATATATGCTAGTGTCATTTCATGTATAATTACAGAGGATCACTATAATTTATTTATAATATTTGATCACATTTTAGTTTAAACAATAGTAGTATTTATCAATAAATGGGTTTATTTTTCATATTACATTGTAAATACAACCTTATGTAAGTGTAATAAGGTAATTTTTCCACGGCGTGTTTTAGGATGAAACAGATGGTTCCACTGAGAGTACAAGGAGCTCGAGCTCGAGCAGTAGCCAGAGTCAAAATTTACCTAATAGTGATGGTTTGTATGTTTTTGTGATGCTTATAAGTTTGGTTTAGGTTTTAATTGTATTTCGAAACACAAATATATATATAAAAAATGCCGAAAGTAGTTAGTGAGTTTTATTTTACCAGATTCTTTCTTCCAAAAAAGATCCAATTTTTGAAAATGTAGTAGTGAGTTACATATTGTTAGATACTCTCGGCTCAGTCAACAAAATTCGGAAATTACGTGAAGATAAACAAAATAGTATTGTAAAAAATCTAATCTTTTTTTGGTTTTTAGTTCCACATTTTCCACAGAATCCTGCAAACATTGCAGGGTGAGTGGCAGAACTCAACGCTGTAATTTAAATTAATGATTTTATAGGCTTACCCCCTGGCTGGAGCATGCAACGCGCTCCAAACGGACGGGTATTCTTCATAGATCACAACCAGAAGACTACGACGTGGATTGATCCTAGGACAGGTAATGTTTATCTTTATAAAATAAAATAGAAATGAAAACGGCTATTTTGCATATATACTTTTTATGTTGTTTTGTATATTTTTTTTTGCAAAAAATTTTTTAATAAAAAATATATTTATTTATTGATTGATTTTGCGAATATCATTTTATACTTTATGTTAAATATTACTTATAAATAAAAGAAGATTGAATATCGATATATTTCTAATTAGCGTTCATTGAGTTACATTCACTTGTTAAATGGGTTCAGAGTGTCTTGCTGATATTGTTTTTAAAATAAATAATTCAAAATAAATCAGCTTCACGTTGCATGTCTCACACAGCAGGGTAGCCTATTGTTAAGACACTTCGTTCCTCACTTTCAGCCGAGTTCTTCCTCCGCGCTTTTCCTCAACACTAGAGCGAAGAAATGAAAATACAAATGTAATTAAATATTTCATATCCTCGAGTGGGGATCGAACCCACAATTAGTTGATTTTATTGATGGCTTTTATTGGTTTCTTCCTCAGGGTATCTAACTTTTTGTAATATTATTTTAGGCTGTGCATCCAGCTTGCCAAGTGCAGCGGCACCCAATGCTGGTGCTGAGGCGGATGAGCTGGGACCATTGCCGGAAGGTTGGGAAGAAAGGTTACACACAGATGGACGGATCTTCTTTATTGATCATAGTGAGTTTGTAAAGCTACATACTACATAATGATGCTTATGTATTATATAATTGATTTAAAAAAGTCACGCCTCGTTTATTACACCGATTCTGCACAGGTCTAAGGCAGTAACTTTGGTGAAAGTTTTTAATAAAGCTCTTAGTAAAGTTATTCGTTTAACGTTGAAAAAATGAATTTGAATGAATTATTTTGGTTTCAAATTATTTGATTTTGACTTTTCTAAAAACAAACAGACACACGTACAACCCAATGGGAGGACCCGCGTTTGTCAAACCCTCAAATAGCAGGTCCTGCCGTGCCATATTCAAGAGATTATAAACGCAAATATGAATATTTGAAGAGTCAACTGCGTAAACCTGTAAGTATTTGGTCAATTTGTGTTTTATTTTATTTATAGTAATGTTGTTGTGTTATGGCTGAGTTAGCTTTACCAAAGTAGGCCAAAGGAATTATGTTCAGAAACACTACTCCCAAATTTCCGACACATTGTACTCACAACTGTCGTCGTCCTGTGTCGTTATAGTGAGACGCTACGAAACGATGACCTTTAAAATTTTAGCTTCTTTTAATGTCTATTTATTATTTATATTTCTTTATTGAGATCAGTCGTGGCGCAGGGGCACAAAGTGTGAATGCAAAATCGACTGGTTGTGGATTCTATCTCCATTCGAAGAAATTAAATATTTATTTAAATTTATGTTTTCATTTCTTCACTCTGGTGTCGAGGCAAAGCGCAGCGTTGAGTTCCACCACTCAACACGCAATGCCATCAAATTTCGGCAGTAAGCCACCCTACTATGTGCTGGATTCAGCGTGAAGCTGGACTGAATTATTGCTTATATATGTATATATATCTTTTCTTTTCAGTGCAACGTCCCCAATAAATTTGAGATCAAAGTGCGTAGAAATTCCATATTAGAGGATTCCTATCGCATCATAAGTTCTGTTAGTAGATTGGATTTACTCAAAACTAAATTGTGGGTCGAGTTCGAGTCCGAAGTTGGTCTTGGTGAGGAAATGTTACTTAATAATAGGGATTGCTTGTCGTCTATTTTTTGGCTTTATATCTTTTTATCTAATATANCACCGATTCTGCACAGGTCTAAGGCAGTAACTTTGGTGAAAGTTTTTAATAAAGCTCTTAGTAAAGTTATTCGTTTAACGTTGAAAAAATGAATTTGAATGAATTATTTTGGATTCAAATTATTTGATTTTGACTTTTCTAAAAACAAACAGACACACGTACAACCCAATGGGAGGACCCGCGTTTGTCAAACCCTCAAATAGCAGGTCCTGCCGTGCCATATTCAAGAGATTATAAACGCAAATATGAATATTTGAAGAGTCAACTGCGTAAACCTGTAAGTATTTGGTCAATTTGTTTTTCATTTTATTTATAGTACTGTTGATGTGTTACGGCTGAGTTAGCTCTAACAAAGTAGGCAAAAGGAATTGTGTTCAGAAACACTACTCCCAAATTTTCGATACATTGTACTCACAACTGTCGTCTTTACAGTGAGACGCTACGAAACGATGTCCATTAAAATTTTAGCTTCTTTTAATGTCTGTTTATTATTTATATTTCTTTATTGAGGCCATTCGTGGCGCAAGGGCACAAAGTATGAATGTAAAATCTACTGGTTGTGGATTCTATCTCCATTCGAGGAAATTAAATATTTATTTAAATTTATGTTTTCATTTCTTCACTCTGGTGTCGAGGCAAAGCGCGGCGTTGTGTTCTGGCACTCAACACGCAATGCCTTCAAATTTCGGCGGGAAGCCACCTTGCTGCGTGCCGGATTCAGCGTGAAGCTGCACTGAACTATTATTTATATATGTATATCTTTTCTTTTCAGTGCAACGTTCCCAATAAATTTGAGATCAAAGTGCGTAGAAATTCCATATTAGAGGATTCTTATCGCATCATAAGTTCTGTTAGTAGGTTGGATTTACTCAAAACTAAATTGTGGGTCGAGTTCGAGTCCGAAGTTGGTCTTGGTGAGTAAATGTTATTTAATAATAGGGATTGATATTTTTTTTTTTAGTTTTGTAGTTTTTTATATTTAACGGTCAAAAAATGTATTCTTTTTTGTGGTTTAGATGATATGTTTGCTTGTCATCTATTTTTACACAGTACACTCAATATTAACATTTTAATTAGCAAAAAAAATGATAGAGGTCTATGAAAATTTTAAGAAAAAGAAAAAAACAATTGACCTTCGACTTTGACTTTTTGATTAACACTATTTTTATAGCTTTTTAATTTGGCCGGATTATAAACAATTATAATTAGTATTGTCTACAATAAATTAAATATAAAAAAATATCACAAAATTCATCAAAACCATATTTTTTGTCGAGTTGATAAAAAATTGGAAACAATAATTTAGTAAAAAGAATAAATTAACCGAATAAGTTAATTAACAAATTTATCCATATATTTATTAGATTTATACTTTACCTTTAGCACATATTGCTACATGTTTTAATATTTTTAGATAACATGTAAAAATTTGAACGTAGCAATATTCAAGAGGGTAAAAATAAATGTTACATAATTCATATATAATTTATTAACAATTTTCACAGATTACGGTGGCTTAGCAAGGGAATGGTTTTTCCTACTATCAAAGGAAATGTTCAACCCGTACTACGGTCTATTCGAATATTCAGCCATGGACAATTACACGCTACAAATTAATCCAAATAGCGGTGTCTGTAATGAGGAACATCTAAATTACTTCAAGTTCATAGGCAGAGTCGCCGGCATGGCCGTGTATCATGGGAAATTGCTTGATGGTAAGTCTTTGTTTTTTTTTTTTAAATTTTTATCTCTCTCTCTCTCTCTCTCTCTCAGTTTCACGCTGTATCTTGTATGTAGCAGAGTAGGTTGAGGAGTTTAGTGTTAAGATGTTTTGTCTTCCCGCTTTTTGGCGAGTTCCAAGTTCTGAGTAGGCTCGTTACCAGAGCGAGGTAATGAAAATATTAAATATTCTGTTTCCTCTAGTAGGAATCGAACCCACAACCTGTCGAGTTTACAATCGCGCTCGTGTCGCTGCGCCACGAATGGACTGCAGACGATTTTTTATTATAAATATATTTTTTTCGGTGTCTTGTTTTTATTATTCAGATAATATGAGTGAGAAGAATTACTCTAATTCTATATAAAAAAAGTTAGGTTTAAGGAATCTATGTTCCCTCTTTTTCCTTTCCATACCTTGGTATATTTTTCCTTATGTTACCGTTTTTATGAACCCATTTTTTCGCTCTGGTGTCAAGACAAAGGACGGCGTTCCGCTACTCTATACGCAATGCCTTCAGAATTCGGCGGAAAGTGGGAAACGGAGTGCCTCAATACTAAGTTCCTTCTGCCTACCCTGCTGTGTGCGGGATACAGCGTGAAGCTGATTTAATTTAAATTTTTATTTATTTTTAGCATTCTTCATCCGTCCATTCTACAAGATGATGCTCGGCAAGCCCATTGAGCTACAAGACATGGAATCAGTAGATTTGGAATATTATAACTCACTTATGTGGATCAAGGTAGAAAATTGTATTATTTTTTAATGGTTTTGCCGGTTCGAATCAGTTTTTCGATCGACAGTTTGTTTAGTATTCCGTAGCCGAATAAAATATAATAAATAAACGGAATCCTTGTATTTTAGTCATGTCTGTCTCTCTGTTCGTATTAAACAGCCACTTTATTCCAAGATTAATATAGAATATTTATTCCACCAAAAGGTCTTTACTGTTGAAACTTAAGACACCAAACTGAAATATTAAAATATTTTTTTCATTGAAATTATACTTTTGGGGGGGTATTTGTTTTTTTTTATTTTGTTATTTTTCTATTTTTTTAAATTTCTTTCTAAATTTAGAATAATATTATCTTGCCAATTAAATAAATTTGGATATAAAAACCATTATATAGTCACTAGTAAAGGCCTGGGGCTGTCCATAAATTACGCGAAGCGTGTCGAGCGAAATGTGTCATTGTGTGAGAAGAGGTCCTCTCTTTCTAAATTACAAAATATGTGACGTCATTGGGCGTCCTACTAACAAGACCAGCGACAAGGGGTGGAAAAATTGCGAAATTTCTATGACGTAATTTATGGATAGTCCCTTATTTTTTATTTTTTGTTATATTTTACACAAATTTTAATATATTTTCTATTTCCAGGAGAACGATCCATCAGAACTGTATCTAACATTCTCAGTTGATGAGGAACAATTCGGTAAAACAATTCAAAGAGACTTAAAGACGGGTGGCGCTAATATAGCTGTGGATAATGAAAACAAGGATGAATATATTAAGTGCGTTTTTATGATTTTTTTGATTCACGCTGTATCCCGCATATACTGGGGTAGGCAGAGGATAAGATATTTCGTTCGCCACGTAATACCTAATTTTTGAAACACTGTGTTTATTGATGGAATTGAACGCCCAGATTTCTTTGTTAGCAGAAAAAGAAATTATATTTTCATTTCTTCGCTCTTGTGTCGAGGCAAAGTGCTGTGTTGAATTCAGCCACTCATCACGTAATGCCTCCAGAATTCGGCGGAAACTGGGGAACAGAGTGTCTTAACACTAGGTTCCCTCTGCCTACTTTTCTGTGTGCTACAGCGAAACAGAACAGGATACAGCGTGAAGGATTAGTTGTTTTGTCGATCAACACTCCGGAAAAAATAGTGTCATTTTCCCACTCTGGTAAAATTGGTTGGGGCGTTGAGTTCCGCTGAGACATACCTTAGTATTGAGTCATTCCATTATAAGTTGCCGGAATACAGTGTCAACAATAATTAAATATAATCAATATGCGTAGAACCCAGCACCATCATGAAAAACTGTTTCACTAAAACAGTATGTTTTACTTATTTAAGGATTTTTTTCTACTTTTGATTATATTCTTCCTGAGTGAATAATGCGCAAAAGTTCAGAAACCGATTCAACGGCGTATTTTAAAACATTTAAATTTCATTTTCAGGTTAGTAATACAATGGCGTTTTGTAAGTCGTGTTCAAGAACAAATGTACGCGTTCCTAGAAGGTCTAGGGGGTCTCATACCTTTGCCACTTCTTAAGATATTTGATGAGAATGAACTGGAACTGCTTCTCTGTGGCATCCAGCACATAGACGTGAGAGACTGGCGCGCGAACACGCTGTATAAGGGGGACTATCACGCGAATCATTTGGTTGTACAGTGGTTTTGGAGGGTAAGTTTAAATGTGTTAGTGTTTTTCTTATACACAAGTGCGGGGAAACATAGTTTTAAAATAGATGAAAATTATTATTTTTTTAACTTCATGCTGTATCCCGTACACACCAGAGTGTATGTAGAAGTAACCTAGTGTTAAAATACTCCGTACCCCATTTTCCTCCGAATTTTGGAGGCACAAGCATAACGGTTGTGAGTTGGATTGCTACTCGGGGGAAGGAAATATATTTATTTCTTCAGTAACAAAGACATGCTATGTCTCGAAACAACGGCAGTGCGAGGGTACTGCCGACGAAGCGAAGTATTTTGTTACTGGGTTCCCTCTGCCTATATGTTATATGTGGAATTCAGTGTAAATTAAAAAAAATCAATTTAAAAAATAAAACAAGTTAAAATGTATATTATATTATTCTTTTTATTTGCATTTGTCCAAAGGTTTAAAGATTTCTGGTCCTTTTGGAAAATTTACACCATAACCAATAATACTTTTTAAAATTAATTTACAAACTTTCTTTTTGACAGGTAGTACTATCGTTCTCCAACGAAATGCGTTCCCGTTTACTTCAATTCGTCACAGGAACTTCACGTGTACCCATGAATGGGTTCAAGGAGTTGTATGGGTCCAACGGACCCCAGTTATTCACTATAGAGAAATGGGGTTCGCCCGATAATTATCCGCGTGCCCATACTTGGTGAGTTATATAGTTTAAATTTAATACTGTATCTATATGTAATTAAAGTAGGGAACGGAGTGTCTCCACACTAGATTCCCTCTGCCTACTGCCTTAACACAAGTATTTTTCTAATTGTCTTACATAAATCTATTTTTTTTCAACAGTTTCAACCGCATTGATCTACCGCCATACGAAAGCTATCAACAATTGAGAGAGAAACTCGTGAAAGCCATAGAAGGATCTCAGGGCTTTGCAGGTGTCGATTAAACATTTAAAAAATTAACAAAAACACATACTAAATGCCTTATTATATTATATATATGTATGTAAAGTCGTTGTCATTTCACGATGTTGATGAAAATTGTATATTGTTCTAGAAATTTCCATTTTGTAGTATTATTTTTTAACACTTTGTAGGGAGGCTAGATATAAATCACTTTATTCTCTGCTTTCTGCCTATTTAGATATGTTGAGTTGTGGAACTCAACGCCGCTGTTTATTTGTATAATAAACGTGAGTATTTTGAATTGGAACCCTATCCATCGCTTTCAATATAGATGATTATATAATAAAATTGATAAATTTATATAAATATCTTTCCAAATTAAATACGTTATATTTCATTAAATAATACATACGCTTAATGATAACACTTACGATAAAATTATTAATTACAACAATCAATTCAAAATGCCTTATAATTTATATTATTATAATGAAAAAAAAAAGCTTCATTTTAATACTTAATTATCATTTTCACAACTTATTTACTTTTTAAAAATATGTATAATACATGGAAAAAAAAGGTAAATGTTTTTTTTTAAATTGAAACGTTCCTTCAAAAGCAAACATCGATTATTATAATTAAATAACTTTATTAATAGAGAAAACAATTAACAGTGCCATTAAATAAAAAAATTACGTTAATCAACTTGCACCTACAAATTACATAATATAATATGAAATACTACAAAAACTTTTTTATTTACATGAGAAAGACAGACAAAGACTTGGATGTTAAGAGTTCTTTTTTTAATTTAAATTTAGTACAGTATAAAAATAAAAATTTTGTTTTTCTAAATACTTATTAATTATTATATACAAAAGTTCATATTATATGTAATGAGATAGACTAAATAAAATTATTGAAAATTATGATAAACTTAAAAAATTATTTAAAAAATCATCCAATAAATTGTCTCTTCTATAATCAACACTTACTTTACGGAGTTAAATAAGCAATAAACTAAAAAAAAACTAAATAAAATAGATAAATACAGTGTGCTATATAAATGATATATAGACTAATAATAAAAAAAATATTCTTAGAAAACATTTAATACCGTCAATTTATTTGACACCGTCAAAATTTGTATATGTTTCCTATTAATATTTTAGTTATCTCTAGTGTCGAACATTACAATAAAAATATAAATATACATATACTGTATTTAATACTTAATTGTATTATTGAAAATGTTTTAATTACAGTATTGTATAGTTATGGGAATGGAGTGTCACTATAGAGGTGTTTGACTTCTTTTTCTATTATTATGTGTTAGAAAAATATAGTATAATAATATTTATGATTAGAATCTGTAATTTCGTGTCATGTTTATTAAATTGCACTGTTTCTTCATTTTGCTTATTTACTTTCATTAGAAAAATATTATTGTTTGTCTTTAGAAACGCTTCTTTTTTATAATATTTCGGCAAACGATCTCTATGGTTAAATACTTATTTAGAAAACATATAAAGATTTGAACTGGCGCCTTTTTAATACCGTTCAAATATATGGTAATCAAGTTTTCTGAATAAGAATTTTTCTTATGTAAGTGTGATTTTTTCTTTTACTTTTGTTCCATATATTAAATTACTATATTTTTTCTTTCTCAGTTTATAAAATGATTTTTTTTAAATCCTGATTATTAAGAAGTCAAATGCCCAATCAATTCTAACATGTCAATACGTGAGTGATAATTAAGTAGCCTTTACACAATATAAAGACAATTGAAAATAATATACGGTTGAAAGTTTTGTTTAGGAGTTTGTGACATCATAGCTTTGTATTTTATTCCAATATTTTTATAAATGGTACAAATTAGGAAAATTTCTACTTTTTGTATGGAAAATTGTCTCGTTTTATATTTTCAAGCGTGCCTTGATGTACTTAAGCTGTTTCTTTTTTTATGTATAATGAGTGACTAATATCTCTCCTTCTTTAATTAATTTCTTTGCTTTTTCAATCTTCTTCTTTTTTTTATATAATATTTATTAAAATAAATCGACTTAATTCAACAAAAAATGATGGGAGATAATAAAGGAATCTTAATTATAATTATATAATTTGAAGGATGAATGCTGTACTTTTTTTTATTTATAACAATAATATATAAAAAGTGGAAATTTTCTCAATTTAATAATTTGATTTGAGATTATAATGATTTGGAGTTTTTGTGTTTTTGACCTTTTATTTCTAGACAAAAAACCATTCCGGTGGCATATTTTATTATCTGTGTTATGGTTCCCTGTATTCTTTTATATATTCAACATTTAAAAAATATCTGCCATATACATAAATGTTTTGATTTGTTATAATAATCTTTTTTACATATTATTATTTATATTAATTTCGTTTATACAATAGTAACGATAAAAGTTAATCAAGTATTCTTATTTGTTACTACTACTGTATATAGTCTAGGGTATGGTGTATAAAAATCACTATGTATAGGAAAAAAAATCACTAACAATTTCATCCATTAAATGGAATGATTTATTAAAAAAAAAACAAGCTCTTATGTATTTATTCCATTATTACAACTGTATTTCAATTTTTAAGTTACTATTAAAAAAACTATGGTTTACTTAAATCGTGTAGTTAGGTTATTAATATTTTTTTTAAAAGCCTAGTTTTAATTTAGTTTTTATAATAATTATTAATTAAATATACTATTTATCATTATTTTTAATTTGTTCTATTGTTTCGACTTTGCTGTCCATATTATCGATTTTTCGAAAAATCCTTTTTTTTTAAATACATATATAACGGCGCTTTATATTTACTATTATAGTTTTCGAAAGCATTATATACTTAACTAATAATATTATTATTTTAGATGTTACTGCAAGAGATGTCTAGATTATTTTCTTATTATAGTTGTTTTCCATTAATTTAATTTTTTTAACGAATGAACAACGATCTACGCGTCTTTTTTCCCAATGGTGGATATAATATAAAACTAAAATTATAATTTTTGTAATAGTTTTAATATTTTAAGCGCTTAAAAGATTTAAACGTATTGTTTTATGTAATAGAAAAACATTTTAAAATCATTAAGTGTAAATGATTGATGATCATTTTGTTTGTTCCATCGCAGTTTGCTCTTGGACTATAATAATATATTTTATTTCCTGTATTAATATTTATAAAAAATTACGAAATGACGTCTTTTTGTTTTAGTTTATTAAGATTTATTTAATTATGCATTTTTTAGTTTCACGCTGTATCCCGTTAAGACGTTCTCCGGTCATCGCCTAAGAAATTTCCCAGACATTGCAGTATGAATGGCGGATACACCGCCGCGCGTCGCTTATTACCAGAGCGCCGCAGTGAAAATAATTAATTCCTTGAGTGGGAATCAAACCCATATCTGTTACGTTTACGACGACCCCAAAATCTAAAGTGCAAGTTTACTTTGCTACGTACATACATAAATCATAAAAATAAGGTAGTAAATTACTTCTTTTTTGTGAGTGTCATGTTAAAATATGTTTTAATGTGGAAACATGTGCTATATTTTCATATTTTAAAATATATTTTAATATAATAATTGTATGACGCAAAAGATGAATTCTTTTACGTCATGCAATGAGACAAATAACTGAAACGAGCAATTTAAAAATATTACATATAGGGTAGGTAGGGTAATATTACAATAAACATTCAACATTTAGGGATCCCTTAGACTGGTGGTTTTATAAGAACATTCTTATAAAGAGTTTATATTTATTTGAAACTCTTTAATTGGACCAATAAACGCAATGAAAAACTTTGAAGTTCCAAAGACGACGCTTAATCTGCTTACAAGCAAAAAGGCGGTGTTAAGTTCCGCCACTCAACACGCAATGCCTCGAAAATTCGGCGCAAGGTGGGGAACGGAGTGTCTTAACACTAGGTTCCCTCTGCCTACCCTCTTTTATGTGAGATACAAAATGAGAGATGCGTGAAGCTGAAAAAAACCGTTTAAAGAGTTTTCATTTAACATGTGTAAAAATCGCAAAATCAAAATCAAGATCCTATAAAAAAAATACAGTCGAATTGATAACCTCCTTTTCATACAGAAGTCGGTTAAAAATACGTTTAGATCTTTTAAGTAAACAGATGTATAATATTGATTTGGAATTTAGATTCGATGTTGTCTAAACGACTATTTTTATTACAAATGTACTGGAGCATTGTAAATAATTTATTTAATGAGGTATAATGCAATAAACAATCATTATATCGTTTGTTTTATTTTATTTATTTATTTTTATGTTCACCCTAAGAAAAAAGGTAAAGAATTTAGTAGAAGTGGTTAGTTGTTTGGAATTAAATATTTCATTCCTCCGAGTGGGAATCGAACCCGCAAACATCGTGTTCACAGATCCAAGCTTGTGCCCCTGTGCCGTGTCCCGTCCTAGAAAACCTTAATTTAAGTGTGCTGCAAAATCGACTAGTGGGTTCGATCCCCACTCGAGAAAATGAAAAATCAAATTGTGGTTTTGAGTTCCGCCACTCAACACGCAATGCCTCGAAAATTCCGCGGAAAGTGGTGAACGGAGTGTACACTAGGTTCTCTATGCCTACTCATTTTTAACTTGAAGTCATATGTAACACTGACGTAAAAAGATTGACATAATTTCGTCTCGATTACAAGGTTAAAGGTAAAATCTTATATTATATGAAAGTTGTGTCGAAATTGTTAATTAATAAAAACCCACGTTTAAAAGTGGTAAAAACACCAATCATGGCGTACAGGCATTATTAATATTATATACATTTTTTTTAAATCTTTTTTTAATTTTTTTACCATTTTGCTTTTAATCCTTATATTGTTATTAAGTTGATATTGTTATAATAATATTGATTTTAATTTTTTATGTAGTTAAATAAAAAAAAATGTTTTAAACTTATATAGGTCTTTTTAAATATGAGCCTTAAGCTTTGTGTGAAAACTTTACATATTTTTTATTTATGTTATTTTTATTTTCATGCAATTATGTTTATGTTTTTGTTTATTTTTTTTACTTTACTTTATTTTTCCATAAAATAATATAAGTGACAAATCTATGAGTTACATGTTAAGTTAGCTTTTAACTTTTCTGTGCTCAGTTACGTACGAAATATAAAATACACTGTATAATATATTATGTTGGCTTCCTATTAAATAAATAAATGGCAGGCTTGTCATTGAACGTAGTCGTATTATCTGGAATAACACATATTATTTGAGGAAGTATAATAAATATTCTTTTTTGTTATATAACTTCAGTAAGTAGAAGTTAAAAAATAAATATAATGAAATACGACGAGTTGAGTTGAACAAAGTGACGGTATTTCATCTACCAAGTCTATTTATCTAAGAAGAGGACGTTGTGGCGCAGCGGCACAAGGGTGTGACTGTAACGCGAAGGTTGTGGGTTCGATCCCCACTCGAAAAAGTGTAATTTTCAGTTACGTTTATATTTCCATTTCTTCGCTCTGGTGTCTCCAGAATTCGGCAGAAAGTTCGGAGTGTCTTAACACTAGGTGCCTTCTGCCTACCCTGTTGTGTGTGGGATATCGCGTGAAGCTGAAGTAATATAAAGTAAGAAAGAAGCGGGCGAAACCGCGCGGGGCCCGCTACTAGTTATATATATTTAAACAAAATTAACCCAGAAGTAATTAAAAATATAATGATCGAGATTAATTAACGTAAGCGTAACGCATCCTTATAAAATTTCACGGGGCAAAGTTGATTTTTGTATACTAATAAATAATTCATAGAAGTACTACAAAGTAAGCTATTTAAATTTCGCAATGAAACAGTAAGGCCAGTCGTAGCACAGGGCCCAAGCGTGCGACTGTAGACTCGACTGGTTGTGAGTTCGATTTTCATTTGAGAATATAAAATATTGAATATTTTCATTTCCTCGCTCTGGTAACGAGGCAACCAGTCGAACCCACGACTGGCCTTAACTCTCTCTTACACTAATCATTTAATAAATTATTTTAATTTGTAAACTGAACTGCGGAACTCAACTCCGTACACTTAAAATTAAAAAAAAAAAAAATCTAGTAAATATTGAACCAGCAACTAGTGCTCATACACTATCAATACTAATATTATAAAACGGAAGAGTTTGTTTGGTGAAACGCGATAATCTCAGGAACTACACTGGAATTAAAAAATATATTTTTCTACTACAAAATTGTCTATGATTTATACAGAATTCATAGAATTTTCCAATCAAGTGAAGGTTAGTCCTACTGATATTATAAATTCGAAAGTTAATGAGGATGGATGTTCGTTCCACTTGCACGTGAAAACTACTAAACAGATTTAGATGAAACTTTACAGTAATACAGCTTGTACATCAAAATAGTATATAAGCTAAAATGTATATAAAGATTTTGTATAATCTGGCTATATTATAACATAAGTTTAAGCGGGCGAAGCCGCGTTTCTATCGCTAGTATTCCTATATATTTTTTTCAACTATATCAACAGGTTGTTTTGGTAATGAAATCATCTAGCAATTAATTTAGTTAACCAATATACAATATTATGTTGGTCTAACGAAATGTTTTAATGTTTGAAGGACGAGACCCAGAACTTAAGCAACACTTTTGTAATACCAAAAGTCCAGTCGACTACGACTTGCGGGTCTGTTGATACATTTCTTAAATATAAAATTTAAATTTTAAATAATATATTAATTTAAATTTAAAATATATATTTATTATTTTTATTTGTTATAGTTTAAATGTATGTATATTCTATTTTCAATTTGTTGTACTAAACGTTATAAAAATATATTTTCATTAAATAAAAATAGTTATATAATAATTATTAAATAGTTATATAATAATTATTTATTAATAAAGTGTTTTATTAAATAAAAATGAAGTGTGAGACTGTTTGTTTGTTGTTGGCACTATTCACCGGTTGTACGTGTGGGAGTTTTTTGGAAAATGGTAAATATATTTATAATTTTATATTCATAATTTACGAGGTCAATGGTAGCGCAGAGGCACAAGCGGGCGATTGTAACCGCGGCAAGTAGTAGGTTCGATTTTCACTCTTAAGGAATGAGAAAAGGAAATATTTGATATTTTCATTTCCTTGCGCTGCTAAGGAGGCAATGATGCGATATCTCCCTGTTCTGGTAAACCAAACGCGGCGTTGAGTATCGCCAATCTAGATGATCTTAAAAGTGGGTTCTCTCTGTCAACTATGAGAATAAGAGTATCTATATATAATTTTAAACCGTAAAATTTGTATAAAATTTCGATTGAGTTTGATTTTATTAACTTTCACTTTTATATGATAAATCAATATATGTTTGTTAAAACGCTAATAAAATAGGAAATTTAAATATAGGTAATAAATAAGGTCGTAGAGCGTTGCTTCCCTATTTGGGGCAACGCAGCACTTTGCCTTACTTCTGCCCTGGTAGAAGTAATAAGATAAAGCAAAGAAAAGGATAAAGCTGGACAAAAACATTTTCTTCTGTGTGTTCTACAATTTATGGAAAACTCTGTACATGGAATTGTCAGTATTTACTCGTATATGTATTGTGCGCTGATTTTCGCGACTCAACATGGAATCCAGAATTCAGCGGAGAATGGAGAGTGTCATAATAAAAAAAGTCTTTATAAAATTAAGTAAATTTATAATATTTATAAAATTACCATAAATTTTCTTGAATTAAACTATAATTCCATTCTGGTAAAATATTACTAGAGACATATTAAACAAACACATAAAATGTGAGGTATGTAGGTAATGTCAGTTCACAATGTCTTACGATCGACGTAAGTAAGAATTTAAAGTATTACACAATACTTAAAACTCGAGGCGGTTAAGAAATATTATATTGGGCCTAAAGTTTAAGTGTGCAACAATGATCAAACAGGCAGAACCAGATCGGTAATCTTTTAACTTTTTTCGGGATCTGTACTTTTGTTCACTTCTAACAAAGATACGAGTATATGTTTTTTTTTAATTTTGAAGAATGCAAAAGATATATTAAAAAAAATCGAAGATTTTTGATCTCTTTTTGTGTGATTACGCTTTTGTCTATTCATTTATTTGTCACCATGGTCACAGCAAAATTTATTTCGAAGGCTATAATTTGGAAAAAATGTAATATAGATAGTTCTTGCTTAAATAAATATTACAGGAAAATCAGTAAAAGATGCCAAACTATGTACGGAATCCTCATCATGCGAGTTTTCCTCGCATTTGTAAATTTTTTAGCTCAGTAAAGTAGGCTATGGAGATCTATTACAATTCTTGGAAATTTAGAGATTTGCAATTTGTAACTAAAGCTAAATGTAAAAAACATAATCATGTTATAAAATATATAAATCACGTTTTTGCCAGAATGTGAAGAGAAAGCTTTTTCCCGCAATTGTCACAACAACCTCTGTTTTATTCACCTAATCAACATATTAACTATGCAATACGTGACGATTTACCTAAATATTTCAAGATTATATAAGAAACAAAATGAAATACCAAACTTGGTATACTAAACACTTGTTTATAAGTTATTGTGTATTTTACGATACGTTTTATGAGAGTGTTGAAGTACTTCGTACATGGCAGATGTACAAATATTACATACTATGTCAATTTATAATATCTACGTTTTATATTCGAGAAGCTTGTAAGAAAATTTAAGAAGAAACGTTTTAATTGAAATATAGGTTCACGCTATATCCTGCACATAGCTAGGTAGGCAGTGACAACCTGGGAACCTAGTGTTAAGACTCCGTTCCCCTTAAGACACTTGTGAAGACTAAAATTTAAGGACTTGTAGTAAATAAACTAAACAAATGAGATATGAATAAATTATAATAGGATTGTCCTCAAACATTGTTGAGAGGTGAGCATTGTCCGTCCGTGACATAATATATTATTATATTGAAACGATTAATAATGCTTATAGTTGAGTGGATTTAGTAAAACTACGGCCTTAGTTTCATCATTATTTTAAAATAATTCCCGTGATCTTTATTAATAGGGTAGGATAGGGTTTGATGAAAATGTTTGACCGAGCGATCCACAGTAAGATGTGAAATTACTATAAAAAAAACCGATTGCAGCAGTTGTTGGTAACTACTAGTATAATTAAGAGAGTACTTTTTAAAAAAAAATCAGGTAATTTCAATATTACCCGTTAAAAATTGTAAATTCCTTTAGTCCTACCCTTTGCTTACTCTGATAAATGCAGGATATAGTGTGACGCTACATAAATTCCTAGTGAGTGTTTTAGCAATAGGTTCCCAGGTTCCCTTTGCACACCCTGCTATGTGCAGAATACAGCTTAAAGCTAAAAAATCTTTCTATTTTACCTAGAACAACAAATTACAAAGTAGGACATACTGAGTTTTAACCCGTTTTATTGTTTGACGACCTTACGCGTTGAACTCTTTTGTATGAATCAATTAAGTTGACACGTACGTATTATGTTATTACTAAGATAACATTCTTAGAAAATTATTATTATATAATTATTTTGAACGGTGAATTTGTTTATTCTAAATTCTATTTAGATTTTTTATAATCGTTCTAGACAGATCAATATATTTTTGTAGAGAAAATTAAGTTACATTTTTCGAACTCTTTCAATTCAAATTTCGTTCCCCACTTGCTGCAGAACTCAACGCTGTGCTTTGTTCACTTATCAGAGTGAGCAAAAAAATAAAAATAATTCATTCCTCCGAATCGGCATCGAACCCACGAACGTTGCGTTTACAGTACATTTATAGACGCTGCCACGACGGCCAATACATAATATACATACATAATACATAATATTATTCAAATTTTTGAAATTTAAAGACGTCTTTAAATATTTGATCTGACTGGCTTGTTCGTTTAATTCTAAGTAAACATCAACTAATTATGGGCTGGATAATTATGTGTGAGTTCTCCAAGTACTACTAAGGTTTATATATTATTATATTTAAGAGATATAATTTCAATAAGCGGAATCTAACGCCGCATTTATTAAAAAATACATATAAACATCTGCTGTTTTTGGCTTCGCGCTGTATACCGCATAGATCATGATAGGCAGTAGGAACGTGGAAGCCTAGTGTTAAGACACTCCGTTTTCATTAAGGCACTACCGTTGCCTACTTTCTGTTGAATTCTCGGGGCATCACGTGTTGAGTGGCGTAACTCAACATCCACAAAACTATGCAATAAAAAGTATAAATATAGTTACGGCCGTAGAATTGCAAATACTGTAAGCGTGATGGTCACGGGTTCGGTCTTGTAAAGAGGTGCAACATCTTATATATGACTCAAACACTGTCATGGACGGAATCGACGACGAATTTTTTTCGGCAAAATGTCGTTTTGGTAGTAAGACAATAGGGAGAGGGGCGAGAAAGGGCATATCCAGCATAAATTTATATGTCAGAAGTTATACAAAAAAAAATTATAAATATGTAGTAGACAACGCACGGCGTTGAGTTTCGCGTCTCAACGCGCTATGTTTCGAAAACAAAATGCCTTAATAGTAAGTTCCATTTGAATATACTCCAACTACACTACCATCTTATCTTAATCTAAAGATTACTTCAGATAAAACAATTGTAAAGTTTTATGTTAATGTATTACAATTTGCATGACTGTAATACATAAATATAAAACTGTAAATTATACCTTAACTAATTAATATTTTTAAATAAAGTAAGTATTTAATTCAAGGATAAGATTGTAATAGAACTGCCCAATTATATTGTTTATATAATGTTTTAATTAAAATTTGAAGTTTATTTACTTTTATATGACGGCAATAAGAAAAAAAAGTATAAAAAATAATGTCCAGATAAGAAAATGATTGTTAGTCAAATCAAGAAACCGAAATATTGTAAAAACATTCCCACGGAGGCGTTTTTCACAGCTGTAGGAAGTTTCCTAAGTGTTTAAATTATTTTCTTTTTTAAGTGCAGCGTTGAGCTCCGCTATCCATTACACAATGTCTCGAAACATTGGGCAGTATATAGATGTGCCTTAAGGTTCCCAAAACCTTCCCGAATCTATCTGATAATGCGTGAATCTGCTGTATGAAAGTTCCACCATCAAAAAGCACCATCAAAACTACAAATTCACGTTTTTAGCTTCACGCTGTATTCTGCACATAGCTGAGCACGTAAAGGGAACCTGAGAACTGAGATTCATTCCCCAGAATGTGAATTGAACCCACAACTGTTAAGTTTATGGTAAATTCGACTGTGCTTAGATGGTTATAATAGGTACTTATATAAGAATATAAGTAAATAAATGGTCAAGTAGGTAAATTATATATACATAGGTAAACGAATGGCCGACGAGATAATAAATATTGTTTGCTATCATTTCGATTATCATACTAGTTTTTTTAACATTGACATAGTTGTGATGTAATTTCTTACACAATATTCTAATGAAATTTATATCTAATAGCAAAAAGATTTTTACTTATTAAAGTAATTTATTAATTTCTGGGATTCTCATTCGGGGAAATGATTTGTTTGATATTTTCATTTCACATGACTGAATTTTATAATATTTGTATATTTTCGTGTAATTTTCATAAAAATTGGGTTCAAAGTTAATTTTAAACTTGGTAGCTAGAGGGTTTGGATGGTGTCCAAAAAGCGGGGGTTTGAATTTCTACATTCAAATTTTAAACGAATTTGTAAGATCGCGTGTTGAGTGCCAGATCAAACTATTATTCATATTTCTTTATTGTATACATTCTTTTAGCTTTACGCTGTATCCGTACGTAGTATACACAGGGAAATAGGAAACCTAGTGTTATGACACTCCGTTTTCCTTTAAGTCACTTCACCAAAGAAATAACAATTATAAATATTTCAATCCTCCGAGTGGATATCGAACCCACAACCGCCGCGTTTATCGAACACCAGTGCCCCGGCGCTACGACGTCTTCTTACCGTAAATTATTAACAATATTCATTTTTTTTATTTGCTTGTCATCAGAAACAGTATCATTTGTTGATCTACCACCACTCTACCACTTAGACGAGTGGTCACAGTGTCAGCGGCCAAAAGACGTGTATTGTCTTGTCGACGCGGTGCTGGTGTCGCCAGCGCCATCACCACTTTTGGACTTTCTAAAGGTATGTCATATTATTTATTATATATTAGAGACCAATGTGGCGCAGTACAATAAGCGCGGTGGTTGTGGATTCGATTCACACTCGTGGAAGTGGAAATAATTTTGATTTCCTTGCTGTTAACATGCAGAGCGCGGTGTTAAATTCTGCCACTCAGCTCGGATATCTCGAATGTTATTGTAACTACCATTACAATAATATTCTTCCCAACTGTGCCTACCGAAAATTAATTAATAAGTCTCTAAATATAAAAACAATTTATTTAACTTAAAATCCATTTCTGAAGTGTGAGGTATTTGAACTTACTGGGTTAAGGTCGACCGCATGTCGAGTGGTTTTTGATAGCGTTGTTCATTTACGTTTTTATTGCGGCCGCTTTTTAAATTTATTATTCAAGATTGAGGAAGAAATAAATATATATATTTTTATTTTATTATGCTTTTATCAAAATGTTTTTTTTTATTTTTTTAATTATTATTTTCTACATTACAGACTCATGGTCTGTACTTTTGGTTATTGTGTTTCTTTAAAGTTTCTAAATGGATATATTGATAAAACAATATAAAACTAGATATTACAGATTGTTTTATTATGGAGCCCCAACTTTGATAGCCCCTGATGAGACAAACAGGCATTTTCAAGTGTAAAAATAGAAAGGAAACAAAATAAAATTAAAAACTTTTATAATAAACAGAGCACCGCAACGTTTACTTTTTAAATAGTTGTAAATTTAATTACTGATTACGAAGTACGACGGTTATGTGTTCGATTCTCACTCGAAGAGGACCTATTTTCATTTTTTTGCTAATGCAAATTCAAAAGTGCGGGGTAAAAAAATTAAATAAACTGAGTTCTACCACTAAACACAAAATGTCTTGAAATTAGACTGTGCGTTAGGAGTGGAAGGTTTGTTCTAATCTACTTGAAATAATAATAATAATAAAAAATACTTACATTTTTTATATTGCTTCACATTTTACTCGTATACTTCATGGTAAGAAAATCCGAAAGTCACTGCCCCTCTATGTTGCTAATATATATCTAATTTATGTATGTTCTTGAGCTTAATATTAAAAGTATTGTTATTAAAACGTAATACGGTATGAAATATGTATTTGTCATATAAAGCAGTGTAGGGATAAACAACTAGTCTAGTGGGTATAACTTTTTTTTTTAGCTTAACCTATCTTCTAGGGCATAGCAGTTTATGCTGAGGAAAACTGTAAACCTAGTGTTTAGACATTCCATTTTCCATTAAGACTCTCGGTTTCTTACATTCCGCCGAATTCTAGATGCAATGTGTACTGAGTGGCGGAAATGAACGCCGCGCTTTATCTCGTTTTCAGAGCGAGAAAATGAAAATTCTAAAATATTTCAATCCTCCCAATGGAAATCGAACCCATAACCGTCGCATTTACAGTCACACGCTAGCACCACTACGCCACGACTGCCTCAGTAGGTCTACTTATAATTAAAATTCCAAGACTTACTTTACAAGTAATTTCCGGGTTACGAATCTAATTAATTATTATATCATCTAAACATATAAAGACGGCTTCTTTGTTTAAATATGATAAATTACCATATATTTTTTTTATAACTTCTTGACGTAATTTAGAGTTGAAGATGTTTAACTGTACGTGATTAATTAAATAAGAATTTTAGAGGCCGTCGAGGTCGTGCAGTACCGTGTCTCCCTGCAAGCGCTACGGTTGCGAGTTCAATTCCCACTTGAAGGAATACTTACATTTACTTGCACTGATAACAAGACGATGCGCGGCGTTGAGCTCTGTTACCCAACACACAATGTCTCAAAAGTATAGAGAACCTTAGTTTTATTATAATAAAAAATTGACTAACGACTACTTATGACTAACGGCGCGGCGTATTCCTAATTTGAAATAACTACATCTCATGCACTGGTGGCAACGTCACGTGTTCAAATTTTTATATAATTTAGTAGGCAGAGAGAATCTGGGAACCTGGTGTTAAGGCACTCTCTGCCCATTAAGACACTTCCGTTCCCCGGTTTCCGCCGAGTTCTGGAGGCATTGCGTGTTAAGTGGCAGGACAAAAAATAAAATATTATATTATTTAATTTTCTCGAATACAAATCGAACCTACGAACTACGAACGAACGAACCTTGTTACGTTTTATTTTTTTTATTGATAAATAGTAACAATCGTAAGTTTAGGGGTAACTCGCACAAATGCAAAGTTTACCTTATGCTTCGCGTATCTGTTGTGATATTTAGACGTTTTAATTTATTTAATTAGTATTATATGATCAATTATTTCTTTATATTTTAATTAGTTTCTGAAAATATCTTTGCTCAGCCTTTGTTGTCTTTGTCATTTTAATAAATACACGAGTAAATAAATTTCAATGTCACAAAAATCTAATAAAAAAATATTACACACGTATTTTTATGTGCATAACTAAATGTAAATTATAAAATAATTATGATAAATATGTGTTATCTTAACCTGTAACAGTAGAATACATAAAACTTGCTGAAATAACTTGAATAAATGTTGATATTTGTTATGCATGTAAGAGCATCAGAAGGGGCCTCGTAGCCGTCCTGGCTGTCACTATACATTTGTGGGCGTTCTAGCAACAGAGATGTTTAAAAAAAGGCAATCTTATTCTCCAATGTCTTGTTACTTGTTTTCTTAAATGATTTTTCAATTAGAACCAGTTCCTGAGATTAGCGCATTCAACCTAACATACTCTTTATATTTATAAATTTAGTATAGATTAATTATTGTAAAGATTTGAATCTCTTTTCAGGTGTATTCATCGCAAAAGCAGAAGCATTACAATCGAACTTTGGTCCATCGAGGGGTGTGTATGACGCGGTGTGGAGCTCAAGGGCCTGATACATACCATGATGCAGCAGAGAAGTGTATTAATAATAACTTGGTGGAATATGGGCTAGAAGTGGGTATTGATTTATATATACATAAAAATATATTTTCAATATTTTATTTTATTATATAACTATTAAAATAAATAATAATATTAAAAAAAGCCTAACTTTATACAATAACTGTATAGAATGTCACCAAAAGTCACGCTAAGTTTGTTTTTTAGGCTAACGTCCTATCAGTCCGTTTCTGCAGCTCACCGGAAGGAGAAAAACCAAGTGGTTCAGCGAAAATCTTCGCAATAGTTTATATGAGTTTGTTTGCGCTTACTATAGTGGCCACCGTGTTGCACGTAGTGGGGCCGCGCTGTGGAGGACTGCAAGGTATATATCATTATAATTAGTTATTATAGATAATATGTCACTGATATTGTTATTATTATATTTTTAATTAGTGGTGATAAATGTAGAATTCCATTTTCTCCGTTCCTGTAGGAACTTCAGAGAAATCTTGCTCAGTGGTCCCCTATACTCCTCCGAGAACCTACATACCCAATTTCAACTTATGGAGTTGTAGTTCCTGTATTTTTTTGGTTGGATATGTAATGTGCACCTTGGTTCCCTACCCATATACCACCGTTGATCTGTCGATCTAGTTACACCTGTATATACGCGATAGTGAGAAGTGACTAAAAAAATAATATATTTCTATATTTTACAGATAATAAATATGTACTTTCGTTTTCGTTAAAAAAAAACTGGCAATTGCTATCACATATAAGATCACATTCAAAGGGAGACCGCTTATGTGATCTTGGTTGCTTCGAGGGCATTAGGTAAGGCGTATACTTTACTAGTCGTTCATATCCTGTTATATTTTCATTCTCGACGAGGGTATTTTCATTCTCGTCTGTTGTGTTGCTTGTGTTAATGTTGATAATGAGGATGCAATGTCGGATGTAGACGAATTCATATATTTAATTAATGTTATTTTTTTAATGGTATCCAATAATATTTTTTATTTACTTGACTATATTTTTAAATATATTTTCCAGATTCTTAGGTACTATATGCGTAGTAATGACACATGTGACCATCGTTTATGTTGATTCATATATCGACAATCCTGAGTTCATAGAGCACGTAAGTCTTTTGCATTCTACCACAATATTTAGGGGGGTGAAATATTTCAAAGAAAATAAGTTCAGTGTGGTCGAACAGGATATATACATATTAAAAAATACATTATCAATATACAATTAATTAATTTCATTTCATTAATATAAAAAATAACATATTTGTATATTATTGTCAGATGTTTGACACAATCAGTGGTAAAGCTGGTTTCAACACTCCGCTGTGGATGCAAGTGTTCTTCTCCATCACCGGTTTCCTCACCACCTACTTTACCTTGATATACGCTGAGAAGACATCATTCACTTTTGGAAAATGCTTGCTCGGTATCATTAATCGATTTATTAGGTAATGGTTTTTCTTCTTTATGAGTCTAAATTATTCAGGACTTTAACTTTTTTGTGTTGCAAGCAAAACTCTATTTGAATGAGGATTATTTGGAATGGAAGTAGCTTAGATTTTAAAGTACTAGTAATCATTTATTTAATTGAAACTTCTGTTGATTTTTTCAGGATAACCCCAGTAGCAGTATTCGCTCTATGGTTCACAATGACATGGTACCCTCGTCTCGGCTCCGGTCCTTTATGGATGCTGTTAATACAACGCGAAGCTGAGGACTGCACGTATCGCTGGTACCATCACGTAGCTTACATACATAATTATTTGCCGCTGGGTAAATTTTGTATGGGTCATACATGGTAAGTGGCTTCGGTACTATGAAAGCTCTGTGGCATGGTAACTATGAAAGATTTGATAACTGCACCTCTAGCCCCCATATGCAAGATTTTTTCTTCATATTATATTCCCACCAGACNATCATTTATTTAATTGAAACTTCTGTTGATTTTTTCAGGATAACCCCAGTAGCAGTATTCGCTCTATGGTTCACAATGACATGGTACCCTCGTCTCGGCTCCGGTCCTTTATGGATGCTGTTAATACAACGCGAAGCTGAGGACTGCACGTATCGCTGGTACCATCACGTAGCTTACATACATAATTATTTGCCGCTGGGTAAATTTTGTATGGGTCATACATGGTAAGTGGCTTCGGTACTGTGAAAGCTCGGTGGCATGGTAACTATGAAAGATTTGATAACTGCCCCTCTAGGCCCCACATGCAAGATTTTTCTTCATATTATATTCCCTTAATTATATTTCTTAAGGTGGGATACAGTGTGAATCTAATAAGGTATTTTATACGTCAACTTTATATAATATTTTGAAGCAAAAGACTCATTAAAAGTAGAGCGTAGTCATTAAATGAATGATTCAGTCATTGTCACGGTTATCAACTTCCTTCCAAATTAAATGTAGGTATATATTACCAGCAATCTATATAATTTATTCTATATATTACCTTGGAAATTAAGTGGCGTAACTCAACGCCGCGCTTTGCCTCGACAGTAAATAATGAAAATATATTTAATTTCTTCGAGTACATCCTATCGCGTTTATAGCCGCACGCAAGTGCGCCTTTACACTGTACTAACTATAATAAATATATATTAGATTTCATATAAATAAATACATATTTCAGGTATTTGGCTGTCGATATGCAACTCCACGTCCTTGGCTTGTTACTTCTGATCATCTTCATAAAATGGAGACGCACTGTGAAACCAGTTCTAGTTGTTTTACTTTTTGGATCAGTCATATCGACGGGCTTGGTTACTTATATGTTAGACCTAACGCCTATAATTACTGCACAGTCACCTGAGTACGTATTTGTCCCTGTGTTATTTGGAAAATAAAATAAGAATTTTGAAGCCATGATTTGATTGTGAGTTCAATTCCTACTCAGAAAGAAAACTATGTGCATTCTCCCGCTGTAGTAGACAAAACGCAGCTTACCGCTATTCACACGAGCAGTATTTCGTTTATATTTATAGTTTTAATATTTGTTACCAATACAACTATTTTCTATTTCCTTGTTATATCCTGTATAATTAAAGGATAGAACAGAGAAATGGAAAATATAACGATGTATCCTTATCCTTATTTTTATGAAATTACATAATTATTATAAAAAAATTATACGTTGTTTCAGAATTGTAAGCAACAACTTTATAAACTCCTCAGTAATAAAACATCTCTATCTTCCCCTTTGGATGAATCTATCGGGGTACTTTATGGGGCTTGCGTCCGCCTTCATTTATTATAATAATCAAACTAAAGGAATAAAACTTAGCGAAGTAAAGGTAATTTATAATATAATCATAATATTAGGCATAATGACTTTCAATCTTAGTCATTATTTTAGTACAAAGGCATGATTTTAGTTGTTTAAATTTTTCTCAGAGGTGATTATAGTTCGTAAAATTATTATTTTTAAGCCAGTCTTGGGTTGGTTCGTGGTTGTATTTTAGGTTCGATTCTATTATTGGATATTTGATATTTTCATTTTCTTTGCTCTGGTAAAGACGCAAAGTGCGGTAGAGTTCCGCCACCCACCACGAAATGCCTCTGGATTGGTCGGAAAAAGAGGAACGGAAGTATCTTAATGGTAACAGCATTCTGTTACCATGTCTTCTTAGTATTAACTACTAAAAATAGGAATATCCGCTTCTTAAAAATCTTTGAATGACAAAACTTTGCTATTCTACTATTCTCAGTAAACCGCGCATACTGTGACATAAAAAACTCACACAAAACGTTTTTATGAACCAAAATTACTGAAGCAATTTCGATGAAGGTTGCAACGGCCCCTAAATAAGAATTTACCCAATTTAGATAAAAAAACTGCCCACTTTTATACAGTTTCCGAGACGTTTTGGACAAACGCACACGTGCTTGAAAGCTCAAATAATCATACTCATATATTATGAAATTCCAACAATAACACAAACATGCATGTTAATCTGAAAACTTCCTTTTTTTGAAATCGGTTATAAAGTATTATTTTTTTTTCAGTGGTTCAACATTCTATTTCACTTGTCTCTCATTATCGGTGGAATAGTGACGCTCTCTGGTGTATTCTTCCTCGCTGAAACGAAACCGCCTCAGATTTTGACCATCCTGTACACTTCTTTGGACAGATTCCTAGTTGCATTGTCTTTCAATATCTTTTTACTGGGATGTGTTAGTAATTGTAAATGTAAGTATATATTTTTTATTTTAGTATTATAATAATTTTGAAATAAAAAAACCGGTTTTTTCCGTTTCTGTAGTAAGTTTGAGGAATATTTTATAAGTGTTTCCGTACACTCCATAGCCTACCCTTTTACCTGGTGTCAGTGGTTCAGTAACAGAAGAGTTTTATATAGATGTATAACGATATAAATTACGTTTTTTTCAGCAATTTTAAAAGACGCGTTGTTATGGCGAGGATTCCACGTGCTAGGACGTCTCTCATACTCGGTGTTTATAGTACATTTCATACTAATGCGTTTGACAGTCGCTAGTAATACTCACATTGGACACGTGTCTGTTTATTCCATGGTAAGAGCTAAACTTTGGTTGGCTTTAGTAAATATTATTAATTTACAGAATTCTTTCAATTATTTTAAAACAATTTGGCCAAAATAGTGCCTATAATTGTGTTCTATCTTTTTTTACAGATATCCATTCTGATTCTTGGTATAGTAATATCATATTTAATAGCAATACCAATATACCTGATCATAGAAATGCCAGCAGTACAATTATGGAAGGCTATAATAGGTAACGATAGGAAAAATAAGGAAAACGATGAACCTATAAAGTTACATGCGAACAGACCGACAGATATACCAGCGTGAAAAAATATTATAAAGCTTGAATTATAATATATTTTTTAAATATAACTTAGGGAATTACTAAAAGATTTGTGTTTTTCTTTATGCATTTCACGTGTCTTGGCCAATGTGATAAAATCAAACTCAAGACTAATATATAAACTTTTATTTCCTTTCCAAGTCAAAGTTATATGGCTGATACATTTTTTTAGGTTTACGCTATATTCGGCAGATAGCAAGGTAGACAGAGGAAACCTGGTATCCTATTGTTAAGACATTTTCGTGCCCCATTTCCTGCCGTATTCTGGAGGCATAGCGTATTGAGTGGCAGAACTCAACACCACTCTTTTGCCTCGTTACCAGAGCGAGGATGAATGAATGAAAATATGAAATATTTCATTCCCCTGACAGGGAATCGAATCCACAATCCGTCGCGCTTACAATCGCACGCTTGTGGTCCAGTGCCGCCACTGGCCTCTTAATAAAAATTACAATCTTTTGAATATTTAAAGGGTTAAGCTTCTGTATGAAAGTGTATGATTATCTTGAAATTGTAAATAAAGCTTTGAATGTAAGGCATTTTTATAGTATAGCAGGGCTTATTTTTAATTTACACGGAAAGTATTTTCAACTACTTAATTAATTTAAAGTTTTTTTTGAAAATGTTTACGTTCTAGAAAAAATATTGTATAATAAGTATTTTTAAATGATTACTTGAATATGGTGTTTTTTTTAAATAAAAATATGAAATAAATAAATAGTTTTGTATTATTTATTATAATTTAGTACACATATATGAGACCGCAGTGGCGCAGTGGTAACCTCTGACTGTAATTGTGACAGTTTCGAGTTCGATTCCCACACAGGCGAATAAATCTATTTTTATTTACTCGCACTGGGGGACGGAGCTACTGTATAAAAAAAAACAAATAAAATGAAAACATGATATATTTGAAAACAAACATTTTTTAACCTTATTAATACGTATACAATTATAACAGTTTATTCATCTAATCTTCTTTCTTTTCGACTTCCATCTTGTCGGTTTCTTTCTTGTCGCTTTCCATCTTTTCTTTCGTGCCTTGCATAAGTATCTTAATGAGCTCATTTGATGGAGCTTCTACAAAGAAGTATAATACTACTGCTAGCACTTGAGACAAAAACAGCACTTTCACGAAAGAATAAAACTGAAATAAGACAAATATTATAAGTACTTTAAAATTATTCGTTACATAATGGATTCAGTGGCGCATAGTGGCGCTAGGATTAATATTTTTCATAATATAAAAAAACATTTTCAATAATGTATTGTAACAGTACAATTTTTCTTTAATTTTTGCCTTAAGGAATCTTTAGTTATAGATTACGCGATTAGCTTGTTTCTGCAAGAGAGGATTACAACATTTACATTACTCCAAAGTAAAATGCCATAGAACATAATGCGACACGTTTCCATGTCAGTTATATTTTTTTAACCGCGAATCTTGTTGAGCTAAGTTTATTCGCCGTTCGTATATCATTTATATATATTAAAAATAAAAAAGGACCAAGAATAGACCCCTGTGGGACACCCAAGTTTATTAATGACCCAGGACATTTCTTGTAGGTTCTTATAGGTTCCCTTCCTAAATAAGGTAGAAATAATAACACTGATTTCCTAAGAGAGTAAAACCTTACCGCATCCGATATAACAACTCTCGTTAATTGAGATTTTGACGCCAATATGTAGTGTAGAATGTTGTCGTGTATCAAGTACATACAGTACGAGAGCTTGCTCGGCACCACCCATCCTTGCCACTCCCATATAACGTGAGTGTTACCTGAAAGTTGCATTGAAATTTTAGAATTAATTATATAAAGCCATTGCGTGTTGAGTGGCAGAAATTAACGCCGTGCTTTATGGTTTCGTATAATACTTAGAATTTATATAATACTTAGAATTCGGTGGAAAGCAGGTAACGAAATGTCTTAACATTAGATTCCCAGGTTCTCTTAGCCTACCCCGCAATATTTAATATTATGTAACACGCATCGTTTCAAATGTCTTAACACTAGTTTTTGTCTGCCTTACCTGCTATATTTGGGCATATAAAAATGTGGGAGATGTGAAGTGATGTATATTCCACCAATGGGGATCAAACGAATTAGTTATGGATTCGAACTGACACACAACCCACAGGGAAACCACTGGAGTTAGAGAGTATGAAGTAACATTTTTTACTTCTCAAAGTACACGCAAAACAAAGCCACTATGACTAGCTAATTATAAAAGTATATCAATTTTCATACCATGAAACTTTAAAGTTAATCCCAAAATCCAAGCACTTGATAGAATGCCAATAGCAAATCTATGCAGGCCAGCGTACATGAGACGCCAGGACAGAGGCACCGTCTCAACGTCGTCGTATGTACCGCTGGACATGTAGTACAGTAGAGCTGCCAAAGGCACGAGGAGCCAGCTCAGGACTTTACCGAGCTGGGGAAGTAATTATATAAATATTTATCAGTATGATTTCTTTTAGGTTTCTTTTTACCGTTCTCTTTTATACTTTATTACAATACTAACAGTTCGACGCAATATAAATATTTTAAGATTATCTTGTTTTCTTTAATATTTACTCTAAATGACTGATTTCTTAGACACTTAGTGTTAAGATGATTCTCGCTAATTCGATCTAAGGAGCGTGTTGATCGTAATTACGGAACAATGGTTTAGATGAGGTGATCTAAACGAGGGCATTATAGTCCAGTGGAACACTGTCAACGTGATGGTTGTGGGTTCAATCCTCAATTGGTCCCAGGCAAGATCCAGCTTCTACGTGGAAGAGAAATGAGAAATGTTTAGGAAACGGAGTCCTATTAAATAAATGACATTTACATTTCCATTTATACAGATTGTTGTATTTTGTAATTACTTTGCTCGACTCCCTTAAAATAAAGCGAGTTCATTTGAACTCTTTCTGCTCGGTCCTTTCCGACTGAATATTAAAAAGAAATATTGGTGAAAATTCAAGTATGCGAGTTTGATGTAGTCCTTAATGGGCCGTTCCGTACGCGGTAGAACATGCGTTATTTCGAAAATAGAGAAAAATATAACGAACATCGGTCCTAACACTTCTCACTCCCTGCTTTGAGAATGAAAGAGTAAAAATTTAAGAACATATTCTTCTTCATCCACCCATCAATCTAATTAAGTATGAAAAAATTATACTTACTGTAAAATTGGGGCACTCTATTTTCTTTTGCTTTAAGTAATATATTAAGTATCCATTCGCCATTCCCATGAAGAAACAAGTGAAGTTGTTGTAGAAGAATACGTGGTACTTGCGGAATGTTTCATCGTACAATGTCCTAAATAATCTGTAAAAATAGTTAAATCAGGACTATTAAAAGATTATTTAGATATCGAACATTATTCTTAAGAACTATCGTCTGGCAAGAGACACTGCTATTTGTAAAATATAAAAAACAACCAGTTTTAAGCTGTATCTTATATATAGTAGAGTAGGCAGATAGGACCCAGAAGGACTCTCTATTCCGTACTTTTTGTTAATTTTTTGAAATATTTGGATACAATTATCCCATTCCCCCGAGGATCGTATTTTTAGTCATATGCTGACTCATTCCGCCAAGACGGCCTCTGACGTGGTTGGGACGATCTACGGGAGATATAACATGAAGTATTTTACTCACTCAGGCTTGGCCATGGCAAGTCCGTCCAAGTCCATCGACCACACGTGTAGTATGGGACTAATTATGCCAATCAGTATAATCAAGCCTAAGGTAGCTGCTTTAAAAGTATAGCTTTTGTTACGAATGAACAAATAGATTACGATGCCGAGGATAAATAACTGCATGTCTGTAGCTATGTGCCTAAAAACAACAAAATAAAAACTTAAAAAGATTGAGTTTAATGTGTAAAATTCGAGATGATTAAATCGTTCTCATTAAAAAAACTTCCGTTCCCCATTTTCCGCTGAATTCTTGAGACATTGTGTGTCAAATGGCGGAACTTAACGACACGTTTTACTACGTTACCATACCGAGGAAATGAAATTATAAAATGTATTGTTCATTTCCTCAAGTCGGAATCGAACCCACAATCGTTGCGCATACAGGTACATGTCTTGGCACTGTGCCACGACGGCCTTCTTATCTTATTAAATGAAATAAGAATAATAACTAAAATTAAACAAAGAAAAAGAGCACGCACTCAAAATAGATATTGTTTGTTTAAAACAAATAAGAAAAACAAACTTACCAAGTTTCCAGAGAGCAAAAAACGTCTCGTATCATGAAATTATTGAAAAAGAATATATGGGCCCAATAGTACTGTCTGCATTGTGCTGAGACTTGATCTACGGCATGGATGTTCCACAGCGGCCCGGAGCCTATGTGCCGGAACAGAGTGCACATCATTCCTATGACGACTGCCAATGGTGGGGTCAGCCTGAAATATAAAATGTTTACTATTTTTTTATACCGGCAGGATAGGTAGAGCGAGAACCTAGTGTCAAGACTTAAGATTGAATTCAAAAGGCATTCCGTGTTGAGTGATGCAACTCAACACGTCTTTTTTCTTGTCTATATGTATTTCATTTCCTCGAGTAGGAATCGAAATTACAATTTGTGTGTTAATAAAATCATGATTTTAGATGCTGGCAACATTAAGAATATATGAGAGATGAGAGAATATATGAGTATTTGATATTTGTTGGAAAAAGTTAAGAATTACAGTGTTTTTTTACAGCAGGTAGTTTTTAATATTAGCTACACAAACATTAAATATAATATAAAATATATAAATAATTTATATTGAACTATCTCACCTCCACCATCTAGCGAACACAATTTTAGGTATATGATTCCAGGCAAGCTTCATTTTCTCTTCTTTTATTTGTATCACATAAGTCATGAGGAAACCGGAGATGAAGAAGAAGTATTGGACAATACTACCGTAGCAATACAAGCTTCGAAGCCAACCTATTTCGAATGTCTGAAAATTATAGGAAATATATGTATTTCTTGTAGATTTACGCATCTATTGCTCAAAGCAAGATAGCAGAGATAGAGAGTTCCTTTCTCCACTTCAGCGCATTTTGAGGGTTGCATATTTATTTAGCCTAATTTTAAAAACGTGCGACTCAAACTTCACTTAAATGGCATATTTAAAAAAAATCCATGTCTACCTACCAGAACTGAATGCCCAGATAATGTTAGAAAAGGTATCACAATTTTATTGCTTTTTTTCAGGTTCTCGCTGTATTTTACAGACAATAAGACATTTCGGTCTCCACGTTCCGCCCAATTTTTGAGATATTACATACTGAGTGGCGGAACTCAACGTCACACTTTGTCTTCTTCACGTCACAAAATCGAGGAAATGAAAATAACACATTCCCCCGAGTAGAAGTTGAATCCATCGAAGCCATTGCGTTTAAGAGTTTAATATTAAATACATAACTTTAATCGTATTGCATAAAAATATATATTTCCATACCTTTTCCAATTCGTGAGGATCTTCTATATATGTTCCCCACAGGAACATACAGTGGCCGTATACAACCAGACTCTCTATGACGACGCTGGAAAGTAAATTATTTTGCTGTAAAAAAAATATGAAAAGTAGCACGTAACAAGAATCGAAACATTTATTTAAATCTAGGCCAGTCGTAGAGCGTCATTTCACTGAATTCTAGAGGCATTGCGCGCCTTGTCCAATTACCAGAGCGAGGAAATGAAAATGAATATTGAATTTTTCATTTCCTCTTTCTTGTGCCCCTGCGCCACCACTGGCCCATTTCACATTGTAATTTAAGATAACATTAAAAATATATATATTACCGAATACCGTGAATTCCTTTCAATTCTGTTAATCTCTCGTCACCTTTGTCCACTTGTACTAATTTTTCGTAATTTCGAAATAATGAAAATGATAGCCAGAATTTTTGACCTGCAATTTAATTAAGTAATAATTAAGTCACAACGAACTAATATTGTAATGTGATGATAATAATTTTTAACTCACTTTAAAAAAAGAGCCTAGGCAAAAATTGCATTAAAATTGCAAAAATATAGATAGATATATAAGTATCAATAATTTGGGTTTTGTTTTTTTAAACAATTTAGCTTTTTGCACTGAGTGTTCTTTGTACATATATGCATATATTGGAAAGTAAGTAGTTTTTTTTTATAAATAAAATATTTACTCACTTTTTTGAACCTTTTCATTATTTTCAATTTTTTTTCTTTGACACAAGTCATAATAGCTTCCCACGATCACTTTTACAACTAAGCCTAATAGTAAAAGAATCATTACATAATCTGAAATATCAAATGATCTTCCTACTTGCTCTTGTTTTTCACAGAGCACTAATGATAGTTGTGAATTTAAACCATATTGTTGCTTAATTTTTTGGCCGATGCATCCCTGAAGGATCCCTTCTGGGTTCTCGTTTACATCTAAGCCAGAATTTTGCAAATACTCCCGACATGTTGTCTGTAGGCATACCCCTCTTTCCAATATCGAATAATTGAAGTGTTTGCGATTGTGCTTTGAGTATTCCTGAAAAGATAATTTGTTAAATTTATATACATATAGGTACATGTTACAGAAATAAAATTGTAGTGTCTGTCCTGTAATTACAGAATAACCATGTTTTTTTATAAAGAATACAAAAATAAAATGATTTATTAATATATTTGTTTACAATATAAAATTTATGTAAATTGAAAATATGAAGAACTAACTAAATGCAAGTTGTAATTGTGTACGTAATTTATGCTGACCTTCGAATTCAATAGCGTCAGAATATTCACATAATTATATTAAGATTAAAACTGAATTAAAATATTTTTCAATTAAACTATATGTTTTTTTCAATTTTTAGGCTTAATATTAAAAAAAGAACTGAGATGCTCTCCAGACTCCAATTCCAACTCACTCGGAGGAATGAATTGTTTTCGTTTTCTCGTTCTGGCAAATGGCTAGTCTGAACACTAGGTTCCCAGGTTCCCTCTGCCTGCTAGCCTGCGTGAAGCTAAAAAAATATTGGTTTTACTTACCCGTATAAGAGTATAATTTTCATTTCCGGGTCCTCCATTAAGCTCGAACCTCCCAACACAGTATGTGTGGGAATTTTTTAAGCAAGTATCATATTCGTCGAGTCCAAAAAGCTGAGGTAATCGTGCATGCTCTGTGTCTAGATATTAATTAAAATTAAATATTAATTAATTTTTTTCTTGCAAGTGATAATTGTGAGACCTTTCATTGTTTTTCTTTTGTCCCATTTTTTTCAACTTACTTTTGACATTGAGAATAAAGTATGTAACATATATATATACTTACATGTTACTTACACTGTTATATTTACATTTAAAAATTGCTTAAATCTCGTTAATTACAATTTTTAGAAATATATAATATTATATTTATTTTGGCTCCTGACTTCTTTAATAAATGTTTGTAGATACCTTTAGATACTAATATTATAAAGCTGTAGAGAAATATTGGTTCCAATTGAAAAGAATCTTCCTTGTTTAACAGCCCACTTATCTAGGAAGGTTTTTTTTAATTACTATCAAGTTAATCGTTGCATATATTAAATATTTTCATTTGTTCGCTCTGGTTACAAGGCAAAGCGCGGCGTTGAGTTCCGTCGCTCAACCGGTGGAAAGTGGCACCGACTTCAAAATTATAAAATCTTTGTAAAATTATTTTTCACTTTTTAATTCGTTGTTAGAAGTCGGTTTTTCTTTTTGTTAAAAATTAATTTATTTTACGATTTAAGTGATGGGTAGATCTAAAAATGATGCTTCTTAAACGAGTGGTGATGGTGGTGGTAGTGTTTGTCAACGAGCGGTTGTGGTTGTCCTATGTAAAACTTCATTTAATTAGGTATTATTTTTGTGCAAACTAACATTTTGGTATATTGACAAAAACATACATAAAAAATATTCCGGCGAATTGGGAATCTCCCTTTTTTGAAGTTGGTTGAAAATGAGAACATCTTGTTTTTGAGGTTAGTTGAAAAGAAATGAATGCAGTGATCAGGAATCTCACTTCTGACATCAATTTGAAAAGTTTTTGCTTGTAACTATTACTATTACATTATTTTTTTACAAAAAAAAAACAAATTTTCTCAATTTTGACCGGATTCCATAATCGGAACCTAACCAAACTTTGAATTATTCGTCTATTTGTCACGCACATACCTAATGCAAATTTAAAACTTATATGATTTTCTCATACATACCATTGTCAGACATGGACCAAAAAAAATGGGACCATACTGGAAGCTAATTAATTATCCAAATCGGTTCACCCAGTCAAAAGTTATGAGGTAACACAAACATAAAAAATAAATTAAAAAAAAACATACATTCGAATTGTAAACCTCCTTTTCTTACAGTCGGTTAAAAAAATACACAATTCTTAATGTACTTACCATTTAATTGAAAAATAATCCCAAAACCATTATGCAACACATTGAAAAACACTAACAAATATATAAGTAACATCTCTACCTCTACGGTCACCTGCTGGCGCTGAACCTCTTTACGAGGAACGTAACCTTTATATAGACGTAACGACCGATTGTTAAAATTAAATAATTAAAAAAAAATAATATTTAAATTTAATTTCCCAAGCACATGGATTTTTTAATGATTTTAATAACGATGGACGATGGTGAAAAAAATTATGCGTAAGTAATTATTTTGGACGTGACTTTTTGATTATATAAATCAGTTAAGCACAGTAGTGGCGCGGCGGGCAGCAGGACCCTCTAGTGTTAAAACACTCCCGCGCTCACTCAACGATGCGCTTTCTCTATTAAAACGGGGAAATTAAAAAACTATAAATATAAACATGAAAACATTGTATTTATTATTTCCCAAAAGTATTATAAAATAAGCACGTTGTGGTGCAAGCGTACTAGCGTAGCGCCACGGTGTGCGATCGATTCCACTCGAGGGAATGGAATATTTAATATATTAATTTTCTCGCTCTGGAGTGAAGTGAAAAAGTGGGGAATGGGGGGTCTTAACACTAGCTTTTCTATGCCTATCGTGTTGTGTGCGGGATACAGCGTGAAGCTAACCATCGTCTCGGCGGTGTCTATGAGAGAATATACTTTTTTTTAAATTTAAAATAAGTAAATAATTTATTTATGCATCATTGTTAACTTAACGTAACACTGTTAGCTGGATATTAATGACAATATACAAACAAAGGTCACAAGAAAAGTGAACTAATAAATAATTAATATCGCTTATAATAGGTTATTAGAGTTATAAAATATATCATATTAGCGGCCCGCTCGCGGCTTCGCCCGTTTATGTTATGTAAATGTAACATATAAATTATATTTTGACAAACTTAGTTTGCGTGCGTAAGCACTCGCTTTGTATGAAATGAACTACAAATTTAACTATTACAAGTAAAGTAATTTCTTTTATATATAAATTTTTACTTTTCGGCTTTGCTCTTTTTTTTACTGTAAGTTCCCACTGCGTGCCAAATTTCATAACTGTCCCTATACACCGGAAACACACTTTTCAAGCAAAATATCGTAAGTAGTCCAAAGTGATTAATATCTCTCAGTCAAGCAATTGTAATCGGAAGTCGAGTCTAGATTATTGTCAAAAATAGATTTATCACAAATGTCCACTATAGCTATTGATGGGACTTCCATTCCATTTAGGGATTCAGTTAGGAACTTGGGTGTAATTATGGATAAGCATTTGTCCTGGGGACCCCAAATAGGTGAAGTAAGCAGAAAGATTTATGCTTCTTCTGCATCTTTGCGTAGGCTGCGCAATTTCCTACCAGTACCTACCAAAATTGCGCTGGCAAACTCACTCCTATTACCAATTCTAGATTATGCTGATATTTGTTATCCTGACATTAAAGAGGAGCAACTTAATAAACTTGAGCGACTTCAAAACTTTTGCATTAGGTTCATATTTGGTATTCATAAATATGATCATATTTCTGAATTTCGTGATAAGCTCAAGTGGCTCCCTATCCGTCTTCGCAGGAATACTCATATACTTCATCTTCTCTATTCTGTGCTGTTTAACCCTTCTACTCCTCCTTATCTGAAGAAACAATTCAAGTTTCTACGTGACGTCCACTCACTTTCACTACGCTCCCAAAACAATCTATTACTTGAAATTCCTCTTCACTCTTCTTCTTTTCTGTCTAACTCCTATACTATTAAAGCTGCCCAACTATGGAATTCCTTACCAATTGAAATCAGACGTGCCAAAAGCTTACAAAAATTTAAAACTTCATTAAAGAAATATTATTTAAATATATAATTTTAGCCTTTGTTTTTAGCATCAAAATATTTTTACAAATCTTTAAATACTATATGTACTATATGTATTATTTATTTATTATGTTATTTATTTAGTGTATTTTAGTATATATTCATTATATATATTTATTTATTTATATTATTATTGTTATTAAATTCCTTATATTATAATTTAATGCACCACCCACCTTCTTTTTTTATACAATTCCAACAACCAAAGGTTGCCTGGAAGAGATCGCTTCAAGCGATAAGGCCGCCTTATTGTACATGTTTTTGTTAATTATGTATATAAATTGTGTAAAATTTTGTTGTTTTTGTGCAATAAAGGATATTGTATTGGAGTGGTACTCGATTTGTATTAACGAATTTTGAGCGCCAAAAATACACAATTTTTTATTTAATATAAAATTTGTCTAAGACAATGGGGTTTTAGAGACGTTAATTCAGAAGATCTGAAATAATAAATTAAATTACGAATTTGTACTAATACAAATTTTCTAAAAAAAAGGAGTACAGGCCGCATTCCAACCAGGTGGACCGACGACGTCAAGAAGACAGCGGGAACCCGCTGGATTCAAAGCGCGCACGACCGGCCGGAGTGGCGGGCATCGGGGGAGGCCTATGTCTAGCAGTGGACTCTAAAAGGCGGATGGATGATTAGAAAAAACGCATGAAAAAACACAATCCGCCATTTCAAATGAGTAAAAAAAAATCAAATTGTAAATTTGTGTTATTTCGTTTATTTGTACTTTCTAGTCTTTTTTCTTTTCCTTTTTTCCTTTTATTATCACCTTGATAATCTCGTTTGCTGGAGCTTCTACGAATAAATGTAGAAGGAGAGCCAATACTTGAGACAAAAATAGCACTCTGAAGAAGATAAATAGCTGAAATAATAGAAAATGCTTGAGAGACCGTGTAATTAAATATACTTTGATATAGATATAATGGATCGTGTTTAATTCCCGTCAACCTACAATTATATAAGTATAAAGACAATAAGAGGCCAACGCAATGCAAGCACAGTAGTTGTGGGTTTGATCCTCTCTCGGTGTAATTAATTATTTTCATTTCCAAGCTATGGCAGGACAATGGGACGATACATTAAGCTAAAGAAAATAAAAAACAACCAACATATTAAATAAAAAAGTAATTATCATCAAAACATTAGAATGATCTTACCGAGTCTGAAATGACTATATCCGTTAATTTAGTTTTCGTACCCACGATGTAGTGTATAACGTTATCGTGCATCAAGTACAAACAATATGATAATTTGCTCGGTATTAGCCATCCTTTCCATTCCAAAAATGCGTAGGAGTTACCTGAAAAAAAATGCTTATCATTATTTTAAAATCACCTTTAAAATATATTTTTACACTATTAGTGCCAAACTGCGTATTACCTAATTAAAAACATTTCTTTTAACTAAAGAACGAAATAGTGAAGGATCCTCACGTGTTACAAATAGTGACATAATGTGTGGAGTGGAGGAACTGAATACTGAATTTTATCTTATCAGAGCGGAGAAATGAACCCTTGAAATCCCCTTAAAAATAATTTAATAGAATATCCTTAAACCCTTGAAATCCGCTTAAAAATAATTTAATAGAATATCCTTAAACCCTTGAAATCCCCTTAAAAATAATTTAATAGAATACTGAGACCAGTCGTGATGCAGAGGCACAAAGTGTGACTGTAAACCGACTGATTGTGATTGCTGATTTGATTTTATTAGAATACCTTGAAACCCTTAAACTCCTTCACTTCTCAAAAATGGGGAATGAAGCTATATTATATCAATAGTAGATTCCCTCTGCCTACCTAGATATATGAGGAATACAGCATCAAGCTAAAAAAATACTATAAGAATCAGTTTCATACCATTAAATTTCAAAGTTAGTCCCAAAATCCAAACACTCGCGATAATGCCAATGACAAAGCGATGTAACGACGCGTACAGTAGACGCCATGTCAGGGACACCTTCTCTACGTCATCGAAGGTGCGACTAGTGTAGAAGTAAACCCCGGATACTGCAGGTACAATGAGCCAGCATACGACATTACCGAGCTTAAATAAAAATATAAAATTGTTTGACTTCAGGAACTGTTAAACAAAAACAAAAGAAATTTCAAATCTTTGTTTTCCATAACAAAGAATTGGAACTAAACAACTACCCTAAATTATATAATTTCACTGTTTCTTTGACTTCTAACATAAAATATGAAATTAGTATTAAATCAGTATTGATCGCAAATTTTCAATAACCTCATTATTTTTTTAACAAATTCCCGAGTAACGCCAGCCAGTACTCTGAAGAATTGTCACGAAGCTAGCTTAGCTTAGAGAAGCTAATTTAGCAGGGTAGCCAGAGGAGCCTAGAGGGAAATTAACACCGTGCTTTGGCTTACTTACTTACCAAAGCGAGGCAATGTTACTATTTTTTTTACCTCGAGTAGGAATCGAACTAATAACCGTCGCGTTTACAGGGCGTTGTTGTGCTGCTGCTCCACAACGGCTTCACTTATAATAATAAATATACTTTTTTACACAAAAAAACATACAAACTTAAAAATAATTTAAAAATACCATAAAGCGGCCTTATCGCTTCAAGCGATCACTTCCAGGCAACCTTTGGATATTGGAGATGTATAAAGGGGGTCAATCGGTCGGTACATCAAATAGAATATCAACATTATTATATAATACTTTAATTACAATGAGGCCGTCATGGCCCGGCAGCACGAGGGTGTGACTATAAAAGTGAAGGTTGTGCCTTCGATTCTCACTCGACGGAATGAAATATTAAATATTTTCATTTTCGTTAAGATGTATCTTTTACATATTATGGTGAATCTAAAAAAATAAGATATTTTATTTTCACTCCATTTTTTTGATTTTATTGTTTATATTTACCCTAAAATTGGGGAATTCAATTTTTTTCTTTTTCAAATAATATATTAAATATCCATTTGCCATTCCCATGAAGAAGCATGTTAAGTTATTATAAAATAATACGTGGTACTTCTGGAATGTATCATCATATAGCGTTCTGAAGAATCTGTGAAGAAAATGCACAATACATAAATATTTAAAAAATGTTTAATAGAAATACTCTTATGATCTGGCAGTCTTAATTTAATCTCGAATTCAAAATACTGTGTGTTGAGTAGAGAAATTCAATGCGGTGTTTTGTCTTGCCCGATCTAGAAAACAGAATAATATCTTCCTCCGAGTGCGGACCAAACCAATTAATAATTGTAATTATTTGTCCATCCAAGCAAAATTAAGAGTAGTGATGAGCCACTCGACCCTCAAAGATTCGAAGTCAGGCGGAGAGTGGATAACGCGGCATCTTAAAACCAAGCTCCTCGCTACGACTTATGTTCTAAAACTAAAATATCCATTATACTGACATGCTGTAAAAGGAACTTTTGATCTTTATATGTTAGATATAGTGAGCGGTTTATATTTATGCTATATTTATTTGGATAAGGATAAGCTGTAAAAAACCTTCGATAGATACATAGAATACTAACTCAGGTTTAAGCAGCAAAAGTCCATCCAAGTCCATCGTCCATATATGCAGTGCAGGACTCAACATACCGGTCAGTATGAACAAGCCCAACGTCGCAGCTTTGAATCTCCAGCTTTTGTTGCGAATATACAAGTACACTACAATGCCAAGGAGGAACAGCTGCATGTCTGTAGCTATGTGCCTGGAAATAATATTGATTATGGCTCATGGTGCAGTTGATGTATTTTACTGAATGTGGATTGTGTAAATATTTATTAAAAAGCTTTAAACAATAACAGTTATTCGAACAAACAAAACCATGTAATATTTAAAAAACAAAATAAAGTATTTTAAAAGAAACAAACAAAAACAACAAAGAAAAAAAAGTTAATACTTACCAAGATTCTATAGAGCACATGGTGTCATCGACCATGAAGTTATTAAAATAGAAGATATGGGTCCAATAATACCTCCTACACTGAGTCGCCACTCCATCAACGACGTGGTGTTTCCATGCGGGGCCAGAACCAATGTGCCGGAACAGAGTCGCCATTATGCCCAATACGACAGCAAACGGTGGTGTCAATCTGAAATGTTAAATATTACTATTTTAGATTACATAAAAGCAGATAATTGTAATTTTATCAATCTATCCATAACATAACATAACGGCAGGCTTGGAAGGGATAGGGATTTCGCTGCGTGACCGAACTGAAAAAAATGTGATAGTAAAACCGTAAGAAAAATGCGTGGAATAAAACCGTTAAATGAGACGTGCGCAGGCGCGACAGTCGCATACACAGACGAGTAGTGTATAATACCTTTCTCTTTCTCCCTCTTTCTTTTCGTTCTCAACGTACGTTTTTGCAATTTGTGTCGATTCTACATTAGCCGAAGGAACTTCGTTCCTACCTGGTGTCCCACGACACCATTTATTATAGATATTTTCACTGACTGATGGATGGAGCATCGCATAGGCTACTTTTTACACCGGAATCCCGTAACAGGAATTTACCTGTACTTAGATAGTAATGAAATAACTATATTTTAAATTGTGTCAAGTAGTGAGCAAAAACAAATTAAATAGCAAAAGATCAGAATTACAATTTGTTAAGAATACAGAAACAGCAAACATAAAAAGGTCAAAATTGATCCAACTAATGCAATCCTACGTATAACTTACACAAGATATCGGAATTTTTGTAATAATTTGTTAAAAAAATTAAAGACAGCGTATGAAAAAAACGAATTTCTAAAATACAAAAACAATCCAAAAGGTA
>JAKRZM010000679.1:57200-70145 GCA_036379175.1 Heliconius cydno galanthus | reverse complement strand
ATATATAAAAGGACTTGTCCTCACTGACTGAGGTAAGACGCACGCACAGCCGTAACCGCTGTGCGTAGAAACGTGAAATTTGGACAGATGTTTAAAGGGATGAAATAACAAAAATTAAATCGGCACCGATTTTTATAATATTGCAAATTCAGACTATAAAAATTATTGAACATGTGTTTCACGGTTTTTTAGAATTTACCCCCTAAGGGGCCAATAAGGGGTTGAAAGTTTGTATGGCAAAATCTTTAAATCGCCACCGATTATTTAAACGAACGATTATAAAATTTGAAATTTAGACTCTTAAAAATATTTCATTGAACATATGTTTCGTGGTTCATTTTAATTCATCCCCTAGGGGTGCAACCCCTAGGGGATGAATTAAAATGAACGGGGTTGAAACACGAAATAAGGGGTTGAAAGTTAGTATGGAATATCTTTAAATCGCCACCGATTTTTATAAAATTTGAAATTGAGACTCTTAAAAATATTTCATTGAATGTGTTTCATGGTTTATTAGCATTCCCCCTAAGGATGCAAATAAGCAGGCGAAGTGAAAACTAGGCAATATCTCGATTAGTTCGCGTGAAACTAAAAAAAATATTATAGGCAATTGTAAAGATAACATTATTCTCTTACCTTTTCAAGTTCATGTGGAGTGCTGGTAAATTTCACTAACGTGAAAAAACTATGACTGTATACTACAATACATTCAATGATTACACTGAAAATCAATAATAAAATATTAATTACATTTAATTTTACTACGTTATGTAAATAATACATACATACAGCATTGTTTGTTCTTTCTAAATACAGTTTCGTAGTATTGGGAAAAAAGTCTAATTCCTTTGATTACTATTATTAAAGATAATGTTCAATTTTCAATGTTTTATTTAATGATTAATCAATTATCATTAATAAAAAACTATTTACTATTTAAATTTTAATGTTACTTCCTATAAATGCTAATTTTATAAATTATTGCTATTTTTTTTCGAAGTTTAATTATTATTATTTTAAAAGTAATTTAATAATTCAATTTCCAATTCTATTTCCTATGCTAAATAAATATAATCATTAATGTATCATTATTAATATTTAAAATTTAATTCAATTTCCTATTTTTTTATTTTATTATTATAATTGTTAACACTAAGTTATAATGATTGTTACTACAAATTAAATATTTCATGTTCCTGCTATATTCTTATGAAATTTTCTTTTTCTTCTTTTCTATGGATTCTTATAATTATATATTATAAACAAACTTATAATTATTAATAATAAAAAAAGAATGTTTGTCCTTCATAGAATCGTTAACTATGCATTTGATGGTGTCATGATCTTTATTCGTTTTCGCACCAGATGAAAACAAAGAAATATACACAATATTTCTTGTTTTCCATTTTCCACAGCACTTCAATAAATATCGAATTGAAACGTACCGCTGCAATGCTTCATTCGGTTATAAAGCCTAGATTTCAAGTTTATAATGTAATTAATGTCTGGAGGCTTTCGGCTCCCCCTCTGTTATGCATTGCGAAGCGATAATGAAGTATGACATTGTATGCTAATATGAAAAAAGAACAGTTTTTATAAAAGTAGTATTTATTTTTATCGAAAGTACTATGAATTTTGTTAACCTGTGAATTTTGATACCTCTGTCTCTGATATAGAAGTACTGGTATTGTCATTTTCTTTTCAATTTAATATTTTGCTATGGGTTCAAATGGGTGTTTTGTTGAAAAATTACACACACAATATAATATTTAGACAATATTAATAAATAAAACTTACCGAATCCCGTGAATTCCTCTCAGTTCTGTTAATCTTTCATCACTTTTTTCCACTTCAGATAATTTTTCTAAATTTCTAAATATTGAGAAGCACAAGAAAAATTGTGAACCTAAAATATAATCAATCATTGCGATAGTTGATTGTTTATTTCTTACAAAACCCTAACATCTCATTTATTTATCAAAGTCCACCGTAGTCGAGCAGCAGTGTTTGTCATTATGCGCGATGAGTGCGGGTTAGTATCCCACTCGGAGGAAATTATTTTAATTACATCACTCGTTTTGAATTATTTTATTTACCTCACTCGGTTAGCGCTTCAAAAACATGGGCTGTGTTTCAAATTCGGTTGGGGGGTATCGTTTCGAGCAACGGATTGTCTTCACACCTAATTTTTTAAATTATATAGGATGACTGAGACAAAATTTGATTTTGGAGCAATTTTTAGGATACAATATTGTCAACACTGAAAGAATAATCATTTGACAGTTGAAAGCTGAGGGTTTGTAAAAATACTCGTAGGACATTATACTATACAAAAACTACATTTAGTATTGAATAATAATTACAAAATAATAAAGGAATGGCGGCCGATAATCGAAAAATTTAAAAGTCACCTCTTTCATGTTCGTTCGGTTCGTGTGTTTTAACAACATTAGATTCCTTGCGGATGTGGAAATTATTTGAAGTGACAGGTTAAAAAACCCAAAAAAGACAAAATGAAATGCTAACAAAAATCCTATGAAAAAATCCAACAAAAGTGGTAAGCAGTGGAAGTTTTTTACCCGATGTGTTAATCCATACAACCTTAGCATATGGACTTTATAAACCAATACAAAAATTACAACCTTAAGGTTAATAATAATAAACTGTGTTTTCTATTTAATTTAAAACTTGTGCTAATCCTGGAGCGCACTTTACTGTACCTTTAGGATGATTTTCTTTTTTGTTGTTTCTTTGGCGTAAATCGTAATAGCTTCCTATAACAACCGACGCGCACAAACTCAGTAGAATGAGACCCATTGTAATATCTGAAGTATCAACAGAAATGCTTTCTTCATTTGGTCCTTCGCAGCTCTTTGACCGTATTCGTGAACTCAAATTGTACTCTTCCTTCATCGTTTGATTGAAGCATCCCTCAATTATCGTCTCCAGGTTCTGGTTTATATCTAAATTATAATTTTCTATGTATTTCTGGCATGTTGTCTCTACACACATTCCTCTGTCCACTCTCGTGTAATTAAAATGTTTGAGGCTGTGCTTGGAGTATTCCTGAATAAAGGAAGACATAGTCTTTAAATGGCAAACACAATCACTCAAAAGAATGTCACACTTTTTATGAATAATGTTTTTTTTATCTTCACGCTCCCTCACGGGGTTTACTCTACCTCTTTCGCATCGGTCTTCAACCTTGAATAGGTACAAGACCTCCGGGGCTAAAAAACTGTAGCTTTCATGTAAATGCTTNCCTCAAGGGCATCGAATCTATAACCGTTTTTTTTTTATAAAGTATAGTCAAATATATTTCCGAAATATATGCCTACCAGTATGCTTAAATAAGTAAATAATAAAAAAAGACTCACCATTTAAATGAAATATTAAACCTAGACCATATTTGAAAATATTGAATAACAGCAGTGAATATAATAAATTCATTGTAACCGCAGGCGTCTCTAGCGCTGAACTGCTATTGTGAAACTATCCGCCTTATATGGACACATACATCTGTTTATTTCCTAATTCCTTCGTGCGTCATTTGTATTTTTTGGTATTTCTTTGAGACTAATAAAAGATCCGATCAAATGCGAGTCAGAGCAAGCAAAAACCTGCCAAATGCTACCTGAGCGATGCCTTTGACTTCGAATCTATATAAATGGATGAAATCTAGATACATAAATAACAAAATCATAAAATTAAGCCACGTGAATATTTTAGACATCTTTAAATGTTGTTAAAAATATTTTTGTACATAATGTATAACATATATATATATAAACATAAATTTGCTCCTTGGAAGCCGCATAGACGGTTTTAGAATCCAATACTTAAAAATATCATTCCCATTTGGATACGTGGCGTTCCACTTCAGGAATTGTTTTAGCAATAACTATAGAAAGACCTATCTGCGGCAGCGGTTCCTTGGCGTTACGACATGGATATCTTCAAAAACACGTCTACCTCCATCTTATATACCGATAACGCAGCTGTAGCTTATTTGGTGTTTCATAGGAATCATGAGCAACGGCTATTATTTACCATAAGGTGCCGTACGCTCACTTGCCTTGTCTTTGCCAGAAGTTATGGTATCTTCTTCATACATTATCCTTATCGATACTATGTCGTAAATTACTTATAAAGTTCGAATTTTCCTAGAGAAATTCTTGGCCTCTATTCCCTATAGTCTAGTCTTTAGTCGACTACTAGTCTAAGAGCATTAGATTATTAGTCCTTAAATTATAGACATCAATTAGAATGTAATTGTTAGTTGTTTTACATCCAGAGTGGGAGCCGAAATTATCGTTTAGTTTACCACTCTACGATATGCCACATACATAGTGCATAGCAAAACCTCTTAATTGTAGCGTTGGTGATAAAATGAATTATAAGGCGCTTTCTTATATTCGATCTTTTTAAATTTTATGATAAAATATATTTTTTTAGTCCGAAAGAACGCCAGAAGAAACGCCAAGCATCGAGGTCTCAGCATGTTTTATTAACCTCGATCAATACCATCAATCTCTTCATAAAATAAAATAAAAAATATGTGATGCTGTGTTCTTAGAAGGTTCTCTCTACTGAACTCAACGAGATTTCCCCCCAAAGGATATGAATAGTAAAATGGAAAAAAAATCAAATTATAGTTAAAAAGTAAATTATGGTTTGTGACAGAGATGTATTTTCATTAACGATTTGCCAATATTAAATAAGAGCAAGTCTAATCTTTCTATGTATTCAGAAAGTGGAGAATGGAGTATCTTAACACTAGATTTCCAGACTCTCTGTCTAACCTGTTACATGCTCGACACAGCGTAAAGCTAAAAGAAAATTAAAAATAAATTACGTATACATACAAACGAACATACAAATTTATTAAATAATGACAATAATCATCTTTTATTGACATAAACAATTACTAAACAATTACTAAACATTAGTTCTCGTTAGTTGCTAGAATTTACAAAACACTTACGAGTACATTGCTTAATAATTTACAGTATGTGCTAATCTGACGATAAGAATAAATTTTAAAAATTTGAAAATTAAACAATAAACTTAATATAGCGTAAAACAATTATATTGATTACGTCCTTGTTTTTTAACAAATAAAAACGAAGAGGACGAACAATATTAACGCCGTGATTGTGGATTCGATACTCCATTAGATAATGATTACATTTATTTTTCTATTTAATTTTCTATTAAAATTTTCTCTAAAATAAAAAAAAATGCGGAATAAGTTTTTTTATGGAAAAAGACAAGGCAAGCGAGCGTTCGGGTAACATGAGATGGTAAGTGATCCTACACGACCCACGACCCTGTGCCACATTAGAGGAGCTACAAGTGCGTTGCCGGCCTTTAAGATGGAGATAGACACACTTCTTGAAGGTACTCAAGTCATGTCGACCTGGAAACACTCCCACGTATAGGCCATTACACAGTTCCGTGGTACGTGGAAGTAATTCCCTAGGAAACCGCACAATAGTGCGCTTCAGAACATTCCCCATGATAAATGCGGTAGAGACTGCACAGCGAGGAGACGTCTCTACGCGAAGCCAAAGTGTCAAGCCTTGCACAGATCATTAGGTTCCCAATGATTCGAACGGCTCTACGTTGTATGCGATCAAATGGTTCAAGTTGATAATGGGTATGACCAGAGTGTCTTAACAATAGGGTCCCTCTACATCATATCTATCACTATAAAATAATTTTTAGTGATAAGAAACCCCGTTTCCCATTTTCGGGCACATTTTCGACTTATTGAGCTTTGAGTGGAACTCAACGGTCCGCTCTGTTTTACTTAGACTATGGTAAAAAACTAAAAGCACGGCGTTAAGTTCTGGCAGTTTATACACAATGTTTCGAATTCGAGCGGAAATCTGAGGATAGAGCGTCTTAACACTTATCGATGGCGCGAACTGTAATAATATAAACTTTAGATAGCAGTAAATTGTTTGGTAATTATTGTGTCGTATAGTGTAGTATAGTCGAACGCAGTGGTCTATCCTGTGAATAAGGCTAGCAAAATGAAAATAATTATTTACTGCTGTCACGCTGCGTCATGACGGCCTCAAATAATATAAAAAAAATATTAATAAATAAAATAATATTATAATATTAATCTTACGTAATATCTAATTTAATAATCTTACCAAACCGCGTTGAGTTACGTCACTCAATACGCAATGCCTTAGAAATTCGGCGGAAAGCGGTGAACGGAAATGTATTAGTGGATATAGCGGGGAAAAAAAATCTTACGTAAAAGATCTCAAATCATTAGCATTTATAAGAGATAATCTAAAAACATATTATAATTATACCAATATCTTTGAATTAAAACTTTTTATTGAAAGTTAAAAATGTTGTTTGCGAGTAATAGACAACAATATACTCGTATGTATAGCTAAATTTATTTTAACAATTTATCCATTAAAAACATAAATGTGAAATTAGAGCCAACTTAAATGTTAAGTATAACTTATGCTGACAGCGAGCTGTCAAAGCCATGGTCATGGAAAAGTTTAGAATTAAAATTAACATATACATATATATACGAGTGTACAATTATTATGTCCTTGTGCAATTTGTAATTGTTTGTATTAAAAATATTAATTTGAAAAATTACTGATGTTTAATTTTTATTAAGTATTTTTTTTTATAAACTAAGACCAAGTAAACGAGTCAGCGGGTCACCTGACGTTAAGTGATTACTACCAAGGGAACCATTACTGTGTTCTTGAGGAATTAGGTGAACCACCTTTTGGGGCCTTAAGGGGTTCACCCCATGTATGTTGGTCGAGTTTTAGTGGTTCATCAGGTATAGGTGGTTGTACGAAAAAATCGGATTCTTGAAGAAAATTGGCAAATACAGCCCGACTGTCGCGTCTGCGCTTTTGATTTTTTCTCTATATAGCTTAATAATATGCCTTTCATATCAATTAATAATTTACTCGTAAATATATCTGTCTATAAACTTCGAAAATAACATCGAAACAAAAATATATTTTTAAATAGTCAAATTTAAAGAAAAACTTTCCGGGACTGTCATAAAAAAGTTGTGATAACACAAATTTGTGTAGAATAAGCTCTAAAAGTTTCATATAACTAGCTCAAAGACAACATGTTGTAAGATACACCTGTATTATGAAACAATAAAAAATAGTGATTCTTGTTACCAGAAGATTCCATCAGCCTTTCAACGTCCACTGCTGGACATAGGCCTCCCCTAAAGAGGCCTACGAGAAGATTACCTTTTAATTAATTTGTTCAGGTATTTACTTAAGTGAAATACTAACTTTCTAATGAGTCATTTATACTTGGACCAAGTTTGTAGATTGCAAATATACTGATATTGTACAGCTATCCTAGTAGAGACTCCTAATACTTATAAAAAAATATTCATAAAAAAATTAAATCCTGAAATCAACACACACTATACAGGTTAATAGGGGCATAATATGTTGAGGCATAAAAGGCGTGCTTTTGACTCTTTTAACCAGGTTTTGCAAAGACGACTTGATTTTGGCAAGTTTTAAAAGCTGCACTCCTTCAGCCATGCAAAGCTTCTGCCCAACGTTGAGATGGATATAAAAGAAGATCACCAGTTGAACAAGGTTGAATAGGGGTATACCCCTTCCCCTTTTTTAATTACAAAATCCAAAAAATGGAAAATATTAAAAAAGTTAAATATATAATTACAATATAAATGTGGTAATATTCATATTACAGTATTGCTCGCCGACCTCGATATTTAAATTTTATATATTTACATAAATATACATAAGATATATAGCAAAATAAAAGGTGATAAATATATACCATACATACATACATAAAAATAAGATAACTACATAAATAGATTTATGGTTCTGGCTTTCGGTTAGTTCTCGCTACTTTTGATTTGAATACAGGTGTATAGCAACGGATTTTGTTCGGATTTTTTTTTAATTTAAAACAAAACTTAAATTTTATTTTTATTGATTCTACTTAATAGCCTTATGTTTTTTATAAAAATTAAAATTAATTATAAATATAATATTTTTTAATAGCCCTCAAAATTATAATGTCTTCTTTTTAGAAAAAGTTTCATTTAAAAATATAAAGTACACTACTAAAAGTATATTACATTACATTTAAAAATGTATAAGCTTATTTTTTTATTTTTTTTATTATTAATGTGCGATAGAAGTAATGGAGTGGTATATGAGTTGAATGGTGAGTTAATTTTTTTTACTTGTAGTACAACTATAGAACATGAAGTAAAAGTTTGATGTGATTGTTTTTTTTTAAATATTGCCATTGTTCACTTAGTTTCTTTCTATAAATGTACCAAATATCGTAATGCGAGCCCGACTCGCATACCGAGGATTCCGCACCAATTTATTTATTGTATGTCAACTAGAAGTACAATTTCAAGTTGACATTTCTCATTTTCTATAAAATGAACTACAATTATAAGTTTGTAATTATGGCGCAGCAGTACAAGGTTGTGACTATAACACAAACTGATTTTTTTTTTTTTAAATATCTATAAATTTACACTTTTCGTATTTTTTAAAATATTTGTTCTGCAAGTTCTCACTTCTTTTTAAATTTTTTTTGATTGGATTGGCTCAGAAGTATAATTTTCAAGATTTAGAATCTTAAAAGTAGATTTGAGTATTTAATATAAATTTGAGCTTGAGACCTCTACGCGTTTCTGAGGAAAAGGGTCTTGACAGGCGGACGGACAGCGAAGTGCGTATAAGGGTTCAATTTTTTTTCAAGGTACGGAATCCTAAACAAGTGTTAAAAGTTTTTACTTCGCCGTATTAATATATAGGTTTAATATTATTTTATTCAACAGAAATTGAATATGATAAACTGCCGACTCTATTCGAATTAGAAAACTATGAATTATGCCTTGAACATCCGGAAGCCGTATATTGTGTCGCCAGTATGGAGCTATATGGAAATTCTAGTAATAAAATTTACAGTACCATGAGAGTAAGTATGAATAAAGTTAATTGTAACAAAAAGAGGATATTGTGGCACAGTCGTAATATACGCGACGGTTGTGGGGTCGATTTCCAATCGAAAGATGAGGGTTGAATTCCGCCACTCAACACGTAGTGTCTCGAAAATTGGGAGGATGTTGGATAATAGAGTGTCTTAACAGTAAATTCCTTCCGCCTTCCCTATTAAATGCATAATAAAAGGTGGAGTTAAAAAAAACTAATTGTCTGTAAGGTCGGTCAGATTGTTCGAATATTAGTGATAACGTCATAAGAAAACATTGATGATACAAAGAAATTACAATTTATTCGATAAATTAACTTGAAATATATTTTTTTATTACTTAAACTATAAATATTAATTACATATAATAATGTGGCTCAATCAAATATTAATTACAAATTACAAGTAACAATGCAGAGAAAGCAAAAGTATTTTGAATAGAAAAAAAGAAGTCAAAGGATTCTTAAAAAAATAAAAATTCAATACTATTTATTATTTATTTATTTATTTTAATACTTTGTTACACCATAATTGATATTTGTTTGCTTACAGAAATCTATGAAAAATCGTTACTTTTATATTTTTTCACTAAGCAGTAGGGAAGCCACTCGTGACGCAAGTATGCGACTATAAACGCCACAGGTTGCAGATTCGATTCCCACCCAAAGAAATGGAATTATTTATTTTTTTATATTTCCTCGCTTTGGTAACGCCACTCAACATGCAATGTCTTCAGAATTCTTAATGGGAACGAATTTTTTAAGGTTCCCAGAGTTCCTTCTGCCTACTCTGCTATGATTGAGATACAGCGTGAAGCAAAAAAAAGGCTTTACCATATTTTCTTTATTGCAGGGCTATTCCAAGCAAGAGTTCAAACATTTCAATTATTCTACTATCGAGAGAGGGGTGTGTGTTACAAAAACCTGCCAGAAATACATTCAAAAATCAAAATTAAATATAAAAGAGGACCTAAAAACCATTCTCGAGGGATGCCTTAACGAAATGATGAATACTAAATATGACTTGAGTGCACGCATATTCAGGCTGAACTGTGACCAAGCGGGAGAAGAGAAAGTGGATATCGATCTTTTAGATTATACAGTGGCAATATTATTTGCAATTTTACTTGTTTTTATTGTAGCTGGTAGTTACTATGACTTACGATATAACCGTGAAACCAATACTGTAAAAAATAGTGCAGGTGAGAATTTTCAATAGAGTGACTGTAAACACGACTGGTTGTAGATTCGATCCCAAAAAACTCGAGAAAATGAAATATTTATTTACATTAATATTTTTTCCGTGGAAAGTGGGGAACGGAGTATCTTAACATAAAAGTGTCTTCTATCTACCCTCCTGTGTGCGGGATACAGCGTGAAGCTGATGATTATATATTTCTTCGCTCTGGTGTTGAGGCAAAGTGCCGCGTTGAGTTCCGCCACTCAACACGCAGTGCCTCCAGAATTCAGCGGAAAATGGAGAATCATATCTCAACACTAGGTTCCCTCTGGCTATCCTGAGGTGTGCGGGATACAGCCTGCAGCTGATAATATTATAACTACTACAGTCGAGATCATCAAAGCGCAATTCGTTAAAGTTTGATAGCCATTAAGAACAATTATTCTTTCTCCTGGGTTTCTTCTCCAGATAGCTACAAAATCTCGATATTATCTAGACATTTTGTAGAATGGAAGAAATATAAGGGCACAAGGTTGCTACTGTAAATGTGATAGTTGTGGATTCGATTCCCACTCAGGCAATGAATAGATGGTGAATAAAACGTGAGTTTCTCTCCACAACACTCTGTCTTTAGAATTTGGCAGAATTCTGAAACCGAATGAAAAAAACAAAAAGAAAAAACACAATTCATTTGCATGTACAAAAGTAAATGAAAATACAATATGATAATTACAATATTTTTTATCTACCAAAATTAAATTTATTTATCGTATAATCAAGATATAATAATATAAGTATAAATAAAATATACACGCAATTTTAAAAACGTTAAATAAGCTAACATAAATTTATGTTGTCTTATTATTAAATATATTAAAAATGATTATGCTATAAATATTAATTTTTAACATAATATTTTTAAACATTTGGTGACGCATTTTCAGAAAATAAAAATAATAATGTGCTACTGTGCTTTTCTGTGTTCCGTAACACCGAGATGTTGGGTCGGGAACCTGATGTCGATGAAAGACTTCTTGAATTGAAAGGACTTTATGGAATCAGGTAAGTCTGATTGACTTGGTTAGGCAGTCCAGTTGTGGCGCGGCGAACAAGCGTGTGACTAAACGCGACAGGTTGTGGGTTCGATTCTCACTTGAGTAACTGAAATAATTAATATTTTAATTTCTTTCCCCTGGTGTCGAGGCAAAACGTGGCGTTGAGTTACGTCACATACACACAATGCCTAATGAATTCGGCGGACACTTTTCGCGTAATATTAAGTCACTCTGCTTCCTTTGCCTACAATGTAACATGTGTTTGGTTGGGTCTACACTAGGATGGATTTGGGTTCGATTCTGATTCCACGAAGGTTTATTTATAGTAGTCATGTTATCTAACCAAAAACATCCTTATGTGGCCGAAGAGTTGAAGAAACAACCTGTTCTGAGAGCTCTATATTTTTATATTCTATATGTTTCAGGACAATAGGCCATATTCTAGTAGTGTTTGGTCACTCAATATTTACCTTAACTGGATTTGTTAGCGATCCTCATAACTTTGAAAAGGTATGATTTAAAATGTACTGTTATGTCGAAAAATCATAAGACACAATTTTTTTAATATATAAAAGGAAATAGAGTAGCGTTTCAATTCAAAAGAATAACTCTACTGAAATAAAATAACATTTTTTTTTTCTCTTTTGCAGGCATATGAAAGTAAATTTCGACTAATCTTTAGTTCCACGAGTTTAGTTCAGTTGTTCTTTTTCATGAGCGGGTTTTTTATGATATACTATTTGCAAATATCTTCGGAAAAGAATAAAATGTCTTGGAAAGATATACCGTTAATACTTCTTCGCAGATGGTGGAAGTAAGTGTTTAATATTTTCTTTTTTTTTTGACTGTAAATGAGAAAGATATGGGTTTCATGTTAAATCAGAAATATATTTTCGTTTCATCGCTCTGGTGACAAAGCACTGCGTCCAGTTCCTCCACTCAACAAAATTAGTTGAAAAAAGAAATATTTATTATATTTTAAATTTTACAGATTGACCACCCCATTGGCTTTTGTGATAGCATTCGTAGCGACTTGGCTCCGTCACATGGGGTCCGGGCCGCTGTGGAAGTACTTCGTCACAAACGGTGTCAGCGCGCAGTGCAGGGACTACTACTGGGCTCATTTCTTTTATTTCAACAATCTTATACGGGATGACAAATTTTGCGTTCTTCAGACATGGTATGCTTCAAATACAAAATAGTTTTCTGTTAAATATACCTTTGCAAGTCTTAAATTACCACTGGTTCGGAAGAGACCACCGGTGTTTGGTGCTGCCTGTGATTTTAAACACAATGGGGTCGAGTCGTATTCAAGTTATTAACTAAAAACTATATTGAGATGAACAATTTAGTTTTAAATATAATATATTTCAAATTAGCAAACAGTTCAAGTTTCATCAAAATCGATTTAGTAGTTTTTGAGATATGTGTATCTGTATCCACGAATTTCTACCTAGGTAATAAATAGATATTACACTTTTCTATCTATATTTTCAGGCACCTTGCAGTAGACATACAGTTATTCATCATCGGTCTCATAGTCCACTTCATGATTCGTCACCGAGGGTGGAAGACTAAATGTGCTACCCTACTTTTGTTGCTCGCCGTTGGAGTTACGAGCTCTATCTACCACATTCTGCAATACGACTTGGAAGGTGTAGCTGTTTACAGTCCTGAGTATGTATGGTATAAAAAATATGAA
>JAKRZM010000679.1:17020-56079 GCA_036379175.1 Heliconius cydno galanthus | reverse complement strand
ATATATAAAAAAAATACATTAAATTAAGCATGAATTACGTGATAGCTCATTTTTCTCAAAAATGGACTTACACCACTTTCAAAATAAACGGTCCAATTATATTTAATTTCTCGATTTCTTTCTTCCAGCTCGGCAATATTCTCTGCTGGTTCAACATTGTTTTACTGCTAGGTGTTTTTCAAACGTTGGCACTTTGGTTTGAAAACTCTAACACAACAGCCTCTTTGGTTTCTTTAATATTTGCAGCATCACATAGAGCTGTGATTGGACTTATAATGGGTGTGTGGACTTTGGGGATGATATTGAAGTTTAATGGTAATTGGTTTTTTTTATTCACTATCATATTGAAATTTATATTTTTTTATCCTGCATAGCGGCATAGACAGAGGGAGCAAGGCAAGGCTTGAGTGTTGAGGGGTGAAAGTCAACCTTACGGTTTGCCTTCTTACCGGAGGGAGGAAAGGAAAATTTAAACTATTGTATTTCCACGAAGAGGAATCGAACCCTCAACCTGTAGCATATGCAGACCTCAGAGATCTTATCATTTTCGTTCATTCGCTAAATGTAGCCTTAACTAAATATAGTTTTTTTCTTATATTTTATAGAGACAGTGTAATATGTATAAATATCTAAAACTAGCTTTTAACTAAGGCTTCACCCGCGTGGATAAGTGAAAGTAACTTTAAAAAACGTTCTAAGTGCGCGAAATGCCTTCAGAATTCGGCAATGGGAACGGTGTGTCTTAGCCCTTACTCTTACTCATCCAAGATTCCCTCAGTCTATTGTGTTATGTGTCGAATACATTCTAGCTAGAAAAAACCATACAAGACGAGCGCGAGTCGGGCTCGTCCACCGAGGGTTCCGTACAAAAATCCGATAAATTTCATCTGATACATCACTTGATCTAACGGCTTTAATAAAAAATTTTGCCTCCCTTTTAAGACTATTATTTTTTAGGATTCACCCCACAAATGTGTTATTTACTGATTTTTTCCTGAAAGTACTACCTGTAGATGTTAGTTGCCAAATGTTATAATTCTGGGTCAATCGGAAATACCTTTTTAATTTTGATTCCCTTTTGAGTGTCGAAATGCGCGATACAAACGGCCATCACTTTTTTTAAGTAAATGTAAAATACATTTTTGGCAGGAAATCATGGGGCCGTAGATCTGAGTATATGGTTGCAATTTCAATTCGATATCTCCAAGCGTTCCTAAGATAAAGGCTCTTAACAGACAGATAGACAGACGGACGCACGACAAAATGTCTTATAATGGTTTCATTTTTCTTTTAAAAGTACGATATTTCTTTAATTATATTCACTTTGCCTAGCTCACGGCACACCCATACATATAAAAAAATAATTTATTGACTTTCAGGTTTATCCCGAACGTTGCTTGAATGGCGCGGCTTTGAAATAATGGCGAAACTGTCGTACGGTGTGTTCTTACTTAATATTGACGTTTATAACTTTATGATGGCTTCGAGGACTCGTCTGGCACCTGTTTCGTTTCTGAATTTGGTAATATATATTTTATGTTAAGTAATTTTGCATAGATTAGTCCCAGAATCTACAAATTTTGTTTTGGTAAAAAGGACAGCACAGAGGGCAAAAACCGGAGTATTTTAGCACTAGGTTCCATCTGTCTATCTTAGTATGCGAGGAACATGCGACAACCTGTAAAAACATAAAACCCATTTAGAAACCATTGAGAGGCAGTTGCAAATCACTTGTTTGAACAATGATTATCTATATATACTATTTACATATTTGTAAAGAACTACCATATTTAAGAGTATAACCATAAAACCATTCGACTGTAAAGAGTTGGGTTCTGTCTCGATTTTTGTTCTCTCTGTCTAGGAGTCTTTAGTAGTCTTAGTCTTTTAAATATGAAATTTCTCTATATAGGCTGAAAGATTTCCCTGCATTGCCTACAAAACATTTAAAATTATTTTAAAAAAAATCACGAGGCTATCGTGGGGCAGAGTGCGACTGTCGGTCGTTTTGTCATGAATGAAATATTTAATATTTTCATTTCCTCGCTCTGGTATCGAGGCAACACGCGACGCCACTCAACACACAATGCTTTTAGAATACAATGGAAAGTCGGGAACGGAGTGGATTAACATTAGGTTCTCAAGTTCCCTTTGCCTACTCTGCTATATAGGATACAGGGCGAAGTTAAAAAAATCATTTTTACAGTTCTACACATTCATTGGAGTGGTGTTCATCTGTTACGTGTTGGCTTTCTTTCTTTACCTGCTGGTAGAGGCCCCTGCCAGCCAATTATTCAAAATGTACACGAAAAGAGGCCCGGTGAAGAAGAAAAAAGTATAAAAAACTTAAACTTATCTTTATTTATCATAAGTTATGAAAAATTAAAATAAATCGGTTCTCTAATAAATGATGTTGTTTTTTTAAGTCGTTTGATTTAAGTATAAATAATAAATATTCTATTTATGGTGACAAAACATTAGTATTCAACTGTATGATGGTTATAGGTTTAAACATAATTTATATCCAGAAGGTGCCTTGACTAATTAATATTAGTCCAATATTTGTTCTTGGGCATACGCGTTCCCAGATCCCCGAGACACCACCTATTATACCTCCATCCAGTCAATAAAAGTGGTGTCCTCTCCTTTTTACCCTCACCCCTCTTTCCTACCCTCCCCTTATACCTCCTGTCCTTTCTCTTTTTCTATCTGCCCAATTATCCTTCCCTCGGGTTTTCCCTACAAAGGTGTTTTAGAAGTCAGGTGGCAGTCGCTCCATTTAAATCCCGCTATAATCTATATATATATATAAAAGGACTTGTCCTCACTGACTGAGGTAAGACGCACGCACAGCNATTCCATATAAAAAAAAAAAGATTTCCCTGCATTGCCTACAAAACATTTAAAATTAATTTAAAAAAAAATTACGAGGCTATCGTGGGGCAGAGTGCGACTGTCGGTCGTGAGTTTGACGCCTTTTTTTCGTGAATGAAATATTTAATATTTTCATTTCCTCGCTCTGGTATCGAGGCAACGCGCGACGTTGAGTTTCGCCACTCAACACAAAACAAACGGAAAGTCGGGAACAAAGTGGCTTAACATTAGGTTCTCAAGTCCCCTCTGCCTACTCTGCTATGTGGGATACAGGGCGAAGCTAAAAAAACATTTTTACAGTTCTACACATTCATTGGAGTGGTGTTCATCTGTTACGTGTTGGCTTTCTTTCTTTACCTGCTGGTAGAGGCCCCTGCCAGCCAATTATTCAAAATGTACACGAAAAGAGGCCCGGTGAAGAAGAAAAAAGTATAAAAAACTTAAACTTATCTTTATTTATCATAAGTTATGAAAAATTAAAATAAATCGGTTCTCTAATAAATGATGTTGTTTTTTTAAGCATCACGTTTGACTTAAGTATAAATAATAAATATTCTATTTATGGTGACAAAACATTAGTATTCAACTGTATGAAGGTTATAGGTTTAAACATAATTTATAGCCAGAGGGTGCCTTGACTAATTAATATTAGTCCGATATTTGTTCTTGGGCATACGCGATCCCAGATCCCGAGACACCACCTATTATACCTCCATCCAGTCCATAAAAGTGGTGTCCTCTCCTTTTTACCCTCACCCCTCTTTCCTACCCTCCCCTTATACCTCCTGTCCTTCCTCTTTTTCTATCTGCCCAATTATCCTTCCCTCGGGTTTTCCCCACAAAGGTGTTTTGGAAGTCAGGTGGCAGTCGCTCCATTTAAATCCCGCTATAATTAATTATATAATTAATAATTCATTATTATATAATTCATTACGGTGAGGGCGTCGCCGCTAAACGACGCGCTAAACGTCGCCGGCACAACGACCTATACCTACATTAAAATTGTCTAATGTCGTTTTAAGACAAACTCGTTTCCTTTACGAAGGTAATAGAAAACAATAATAATTATATTATTTACTAGTGGACCCGGACGCGGCTACGCCTGCTTGAACTATAAGAATATGTTCGCGTCGGTCATACTCATACTGTGCTGCCCGAAGGCTAGGTCATTTCGAATGAGTGACATCTCTTTAATTATTTATTAGAATGTTATACAGTAAACTGTAATTTAAATCTAGATGAAATACTGAAAGTGACTATTATATTTATTTTCATAAGGATGAATATCAAAATGTCGCGGTAACGGTTGCGTAGCGACACGACGGTTGTTATTAACATGGCAGAATAAATTGCATGTCAAATAAGACAGTACTTTAAAATATATTAGTATATATGTGTAATGTAATATTATATAGCCTATAGCACTTCTGAAGAATGCAGCTTTCAGACAAAACAAAAACAAAGTAAATCGGACCAGTAGATCCAGAGATCTTAGCGTTCAAACAAACAAACAAACAAACTCTTCCGCTTTATTATATTAGTACAGATTTATAATTTGCTGATGTCATATTATATTATTTTGCTGTTTATTGAGTGACAAGCTGCCTTTCCTGCCTATTCCTTTAATTACATTTATTTGTATGTAGGTATTTTTAATTACAGTTTAAGGTAAGACAGGCTATAACTATAGTCTATTATAGTCTATTCTTCTTCGATACGTAGACTATTTTATATAAGCAAAAAATAAAAATTGTAATTATTGTAATATTTTGTTATTTCATTTATTTATACTTTCTAATCTTTTTTCTTTTTCCTTTTCCCTTCCATCAACATTTTGATGATCTCATTTGCTGGAGCTTCTACGAATAAGTGTAGAAGAAGTGCCAATACTTGGGACAAAAACAGCACTCTGAAGAAGATATATAACTGAAATAATAGACAATGCTTGAGAATATTTGTCGTTAAAAAGACTTGTAAATAAAGCGGGTTCTATTCACTCCAAGCTACAGTATTGATACGTGTAAAGTCAACGAAGAGGTCATCGTGGTGCAGTGGACAGCGTTTGACTGTTAACGCGGTAGTTGTGGATTTGATCCCCACTTGGGGTGATGCATTGTTTTCAGTTCCCTGCTCTGCTAAGCGGGACGATAGGTCAAGCTAATCAATATCTTTGGAAATGAAACAGAAATTGAAATATTTTACCGAATCTGTAATGACAATTTCCATTAATTTAGTTTTTGAGGCTATTATGTAGTGTATAACGTTGTCGTGTATCAAGTACAAACAATATGATAATTTGCTCGGTATTAGCCATAATTTCCATTCCAAAAATGCGTAGGAATTTCCTGGAAAAAATATGTTTATTGTCAGTCCTTTAAAATCGATACCTTTAAAGGATATTTTAAGAATATTTTTAAACTATTAGTTACGTCAATACAACTTATTATACCTAATTGACTACATGTTCATTTTATATTTATACTATGTCGTTAAATATTAGTAGTAGTTTCGTTCTGCCTATCCTGCTATATACGGGATATAGCATCAAGCTAAAAAAAAGTTATTAAAAGAAGCAGTTTCATACCATGAAATTTCAAAGTTAGTCCCAAAATCCAAACGCTCGCAATAATGCCAATAACAAAACGATGTAACGACGCGTACAGTAGACGCCATGTCAGGGACACCTTCTCAACATCATCGAAGGTGGAACCAGTGTAGAAGTAGACTCCATAAGCCGCAGGTATGGTGAGCCAGCATAGGACTTTACCGAGCTTAAATAAAAAGATAATAAAGTTAGAAATCAGAATTAGTATTTATTATTTCATTTCTTCGCTCTACTAACAAGGCAAAAGCCCGACGTTCAGTTCCGCTTCTCAACACGCAATGCCTAGAAGAAATTGGCGGAAAGTGGAGAACGGAGTGTCTTAACACTAGGTTCCCTCTGCCTTCTCTGCTGTGTACGGGATTTTATCGTCTCTTAGGAGCGACGGGGTATATATTAGGTAGGACGTACTTACCAAAGCGAGGCAAAGTAAATAATTCCTTCACCTCGAGTAGGAATCGAACCCACAACCGCGTTTACACACTTCTCAAGCGACCTCTTCCAGGAAATCTTTGGATGCTGGGGTTGTGTAAAGATGAGTCAAAGGTCATCAAATAGAATATTTACATAAATATGTAAAACTTTAAGTGTATATTAATTACATAAAATGAATCGGTCATGGCCCGGTGGCGTGAATGTGTGACTGTAAACAATTGTTCACTATATTTACCGTAAAGTTGGGGAATTCTATTTTGTTCTTTTTTAAATAATATATTAAATATCCATTTCCCATTCCCATGAAGAAGCATGTTAAGTTGTTATAAAATAATGCGTGGTACTTCCGGAATGTATCGTCGTATAGCGTTCTGAAGAATCTGTAAAGGAATGTAATGCATTTAAAATCACGTCTTATGACGCTTCGCTCACTGTTAGCGTTTCTACGTTTTTTTTGTCTTACTGGAGCGTAAATACACCAACCAATTCACATAAAATATAAATGTATCTCCAAGCATCTCCTGATTCAGGCAAACGAATCTATTAATACTCTGTTTTCGATTTTCTGCCCATTTTAGGAGAATTAAATACTAGTGGGCCGCCCGCGGCTTGCCCGAAATATACAATTATTCATTACAATTTATTGTATTGTACTACTCTTATAATATGAAATAAGAAATGTATAGTACACGAAATAAATTAAATGTAATCACACAAATATAGTACGGGGGCAGCTACAATCCATTTGGTATAGCTCATTCTTACATCCCTGTAAGCTAATATACAATTTTTCTGATGGTTGATATCTCTTGCTAGGGGCAAAGCAAAATTAACTTGTTAACGGAGTCTACAGGGCTATTAGAACCACTTTTATGGACTGGATGAAATATACCAGTGGTGGTATAACAGTGGTGGGTCGAGAATCATTTTCAATCAGTTCAATATTTTAAAACTGTGATATCTTCTAAAATATCATTGCTGCAATATCAATTGAATTATCTGTTGTAAAAGGGCATTTTCGATCTACGTCAGTTGCACGTAACTAACGTATTTATTTGGATAAGAAACAATTATTCCTACCTTGCCACATGCGAGATAAAGCGGGAAACTGTAAAAACACTTCGATAGATATATAAAATACTAACTCAGGTTTGATTAGCAAAAGTCCATCCAAGTCCATCGTCCATATATGCAGTGCAGGACTCAGCATACCGGTCACTATGAACAAGCCCAACGTCGCAGCTTTGAATCTCCAGCTTTTGTTGCGAATATACAAGTACACTACAATGCCAAGGAGGAACAGCTGCATGTCTGTAGCTATGTGCCTGGAAATAATATTGATTATGGCTCATGGGCAGTTGATATATTTTAGTAAATGTGGATTGTGATTTATTTAATTATTTATTAAAAAAAATAAACATCAACAGCTATACACACAAAAAAACATATAGCGTTTAAAATAAACGGTCAAATGTGAGTCGAACTCGCATACAGAGGGTTTTGTACCAATTTCTGTATTGTATGTGAAAGGGAAGTACAATCAACAAGTCCTTTATTTGTGGTGCAAGTTCTCCCTTCTCGCTAAATGTCATAATTACAGGTTCACGGGAAGTACCCTATAGGTTTTGATTACGCGGCGAATTTCATACAAAAAGCAGCCAAAACTGTATTGATTTCAGATCGAGCAACCACGTGATTTTGAGNAGTATTTTATCACATTTAAATCAGCGGTTTGGCCCTGATTGCGTAAAAGACAGACAGACAGACAGACAGAGTTACTTTCGAATTTATAATATAGGTATGGATTTATTAATAATTTTTAACCAACAACAGCTATACACACAAAAAAAACATATAGCATTTAAAATAAACGGCCAAATGTGAGTCGAACTCGCATACCGAGGGTTTTGTACCAATTTCTGTATTGTATATGAAAGGGAAGTACAATCAACAAGTCCTTTATTTGTAGTGCAAGTTCTCCCTTCTCGCTAAATGTCATAATTACAGGTTCACGGCAAGTGCCCTATAGGTTTTGATTACGCGGCGAATTCAAACAAAATGCAGCCAAAACTGTATTGATTTCAGATCGAGCAACCACGTGATTTTGAGATAAATGCTCTTGACAGACGGACAATAAAATGACCCTAAACCCTAAACAGAGAAAAGATAGAAACAATAAAGAACAACATGCAAATAATCTTATTATATTATTATTCTTTTTTAGATTCACGGTATACTTATAAGTTTATGCTTATATGTATTTACATATATCTGTAGGTTTGAATAAAAACATATTTTAACATAATTAATTAATTAACTATGATATGACTTAATAATAACACTTACCAAGATTCTATAGAGCACATGATATCATCGATCATGAAATTATTAAAATAGAAGATATGGGTCCAATAATACCTCCTACACTGAGTCGCCACTCCATCAACGACGTGGTGTTTCCATGTGGGGCCGGAGCCAATGTGACGGAACAGAGTTGCCATTATACCCAATACGACGGCAAATGGTGGTGTCAATCTGAAATGTAAAATATAAAAATTTTAGATTATATAACTAAATAGTTTTATTTTTATCGATTTATTAAATATTTTAGAGCTTTACGGAGAAATCTTAGCTATATACAACTCCGATCTCTCCGCAAAAGGATGCATTTTTAGCAAGCACGCAGAGAGGTGTTATGACGTGTCTGTGTACGAGTATATGTGTATCTGTGTATCAGGCTTTTGCATCAGAATTCCAAAACAGCTGGACTGATTTTCTATGGGACTTTCACTGACTGATAAATGTAATGGAGCAATGCATAAGCTACTTTTTACCCCGGAATTCCGAGATAGGAATTAGCACGAGAAAAACTGAGTGTGTCGTGCGGGCGTACCCAGATATTATATGAAATAACTAAATATTTTTCTATAAAATGTGATAATCTTTGCGATCAAAAACAAATTGCAAAAGATTAAAATTATATAATTTACTAGCGGCCCGCCCGCGGAATCGCCTGCGTAAACTACGTTATTATTCATTTCTGTCTCCATGAGTGCCTACGTCCTATAAGTGACGACCATGCAAAATTTGAGACTCCTAGCATTTGTAGTAATGAAGTTTCATACAAACTTTCAACCCCAAAAACAACCCCTTAAAAGTCGAATATTGCAAATTCCCGTCTTAGCGAGCACCTACGTCCTATAAATAACTCCTATGCAAAATTTGAGATTCCTAGCACTTGTAGTTTCTGAGATTTCGTGATGAGTGAGTGACCTTTCGATTTTATATATATAGATATAGATATAAAATATACAAATATAAGTATTTAGCGGACGGAGCTACAATTTTTTTTAAATATACTTAAATAATAAGTTTATTAATATACTTAAATAATAATATACTTAAAAAAAAATGGACGTAGCTGCGGAGGTGTCACTAGGGTCACGATACTCTTTTCCTCATGGCCACCTAATTTTAAAGATACTGTATATGTAGTGGCGGAACTAAGCGTCGCGTTTTCTATTAGAGCGTGAAAATTATGAAAATTGAAATATAATAATACCTGTAAATACAAAAATTAGCAACCGTTGCATTTACAGTAAAGCGTGGTTCCACGGCGTCACGACGGCCTACCCGTGCAGTTTAGATGCAAAATATTGTCTTACCTCCACCATCTCATGAATACAATTTTAGGTAAATAGTTCCAGGACATTTTGAACTTTTCTTCCTTTATTAACATTATATAAGTCATGAGGAAGCCAGAGATGAAGAAGAAGTATTGTACTATGCTTGAGTAGGTATAAAAGCTTCTGAACCAAACATTTTCGAACGTCTGAAAAATATAACACATAAGTCATTAATTGGCAGGATCTATTTAATTCTGAAATGTGGATTTAAATTTCTCTTATATACAGGGTGGAAGAGGCAGCGATCCTTAAGTGCGAAATAAGTAAAATATTTCAAACACAGAACTAAAGAAATTAATCAAGGTACCTCAACTGTTTGGACGTAGGATTTTTTTTCATTTCACGATTTTTATCCATACCTGTATTTCGTGTGACGCACGTACGTGTGCGACGTTGCCGCTTTGACAGGTAAGTGTGTGCGTGTTTATGTTATACTTTACAAATGGCGTTTTATTTTGAAACGATAATTTTATTATTTATTTTGTTTGAAAAAATAACTTTTTCATTTTTGGGAATTATTTTTTCTCTGAATTATATAAGGCATTTATAGAGTAGTTTAAACTGTGGGTTCATTTAAAGTGGTGCTGACAATTCTACCCTGTATATTCGCATATATGGAATTTCCAGGATTTTATTTCTATTTTGAATGCGATTCAAATAAAGATAGAATAGATGACGTCATAATTGTCAATTCAAATTATAATTCTGCCATGTCTGAAAGCTTTAGAATAGATACATTGTCTTTGCCATACGTCAAAAATAAAAAGAGAGAAAAAGTATTGTACTAGACATTTTCATTTCCAGTTCTCTTGTAACAAGATAAAGCGCCGTTGAATTCTGCTACTTTACATGTAATGATCGAATTGGACTGTGCGTTAATTGCCATTGCCTACCCTGCTATATGCTGGATCTACATCCAACTTCAAGCTATCCTGAACAAATATAGAATTATTATCAATTGTAAAGACTACATTGTTTCCATACCTTTTCAAATTCGTGTGGATTCTTGATATATTTCGCTAATATGAAAAAGCTGTGACTGTACACTATAATACATTCCACGATTACACTGAAAATGAATTGTTAAAGCTTATCCTCTTATATAGAAGTACTAGTATTTTCATTTGCTTTTGAATTTAATGTTTTACTATAGTTGCAATATGTTTGTTCAATTAATAATATATTTTCACACAAAATTATTGAAAAATTATAGTAAGTATAACTTACCGAATCCCGTGAATTCCTTTCAGTTCTGTCAATCTTTCATCATTTTTTTCCACTTCAGATAATTTTTGTAAATTTCGAAATATTGAGAAACACAGGAAAAATTGAAAACCTAAAATTTATTGAAACATTTTCTCAAAATAATAAGCCTTTATCTCAATGGGTTATTTATTTTGAGAAAATAAATGTTTCTTGCAAACCCTAAACATCTACTACAAAACAGTAGCGCAGCAACAGAGCATTTGTTAATAAGCGTGGCGGTCGTGAATTGGACTCTCCCTCTCACTCTCAATTATTTTAATTTCCTAGTAACAAGACAAAGTACAGTTCCGAATTCCGCTACTCAACACGTAACGTCTCGAAAGTTGGGCAGTGTTTGGGGAACGGAATGTCTTAACACTAGGTTCCATTTACCTTCTATATTCAGCATAAAGTTAATTTTTCAAACTATATAGGATGCTAAGATTTGATTTAGATGCCATTTTAAAGTGCATTGTCGACAACATTGAAATAACAATAATTTGGAAGTTGAGAGTGAGAGCGTTATACGAAACAAAATGTGTTTTTTATTGAATTATATTACAAAAACAACGTCGAAATTTGAAAAAAATGTAACTCATCTCTAGGTTCATCTATTTTAAAAACATTAGATTCCGCGTTATGGACTTAAATTTAAGGTTAAAAGTTCATGTTAACAAACCGCGTGTTTTCTATTCAATTTGAAACTTGTTTTAATTTTGGTACACACTTTACTATACCTTTAGGAATATTTTCATTTTCATTGTTCCTTTGGCGTAAGTCGTAATAGCTCCCTATAACAACCGACGCGCACAAACTCAGTAGAACTACACCCATAATAACATCTGTAGTATCAACAGACAGCTTTGTTTGAGTTGGTCCTTCGCAGCTTCTTGATTGTAATCGTGAACTCAAATTATATTCTTCCTTCATCGTTTGATTGAAGCATCCCTCAATTATCGTCTCCAGGTTCTGGTTTATATCTAAATTATATTTCTTTATGTATTTCTGACATGTCGTCTCAACACATATTCCTCTGTCCACTCTCGTGTAGTTAAAATGCTTGAGGTTGTATTTTGAGTATCCCTGAGAAAGACAGACTATAAAAAAAAATTTAAACCCTCACAAAAAGCTTGATGCTTTTTATGAATAATAGTTTTTTTTAGTTTAACGCTGTGTGTTTTTCCATTTCCAAAAACATTTTTTAAATTCCGTCTGTACTAAACGTACTTCTCAGATATACCATTTTATTTACTTCTGTATTATTTTTCGGTCTAATATTATTTTCACATCCTTCTTTCAAAGTGTGTGACAAGTGTGGCTTAAAAATCTCGCATTCTTATGATACAATGAATAATAGTTGAGGCAAATAATTATATTTAAGGCAAATATAATGATGATAAAATTAAAGTATGTTCGATGTAAGGCGCTAAATGAGAACATAAAAAATAACAAAAAATCTAGAAACACAAAAATATAGTAATCTTAATATAAATGCTTACTCGTATAAGTGTATATATTTCGTTATCATCTTCTCCATAGAGGTCGAAAGTTGCGAGGCAGTACGTATGAGAGTCTTGCAAACAAGCGTCATAGTCTTCTAGTCCGAATAATTGCGGCATTTTAGCATGTTCCTTGTCTGCAAAGTTACATTAATTTAAATTTAAAAAAATGAATATTTATAAAAGAATCAATCAATGATTCCTTTATAAATATTCATTCTATTGTTGTCTTTGTAACCTAAAACTATAATTATATTTAAAAGTAAACGTAGGTGAGGCGTCTGGATTGTTTTCAGGCACAGGGAACCTATTGTTAAGATACTCCGTTCCAATTGTCTAGACAATGCTTGTTGAGTAGCGTAAACCAACGCCGCGCTATGTCATGTTACCAGAGCGAAGAAGTAAAAATAAGTATTCTCCAAGGGCATCGAATCCACTCCCGTCACGTTTACAGCACGACGATGTGCCGCTGCGCTACGATGGCTCGGTGTCGTCCTCGTTGTTAAAATATTTTTTTATAATTTATATATTTATATACTAGCGGCCCCAGCTCGATTTCGTTCGCTTGAAATAATCGAATATGTATTTATAAGTGCTTAAGAAAAGATGATAATTTATTTTAGTAAATATTTTTTTTACAGGATGGAAGCGTCTACGGTCCTTTTACAGGAGCAGCATATAGGGAAAATAATATAATAATATTTCAATTCCATTAAACACCTAAAAAAAATTAAGATTCGTCAACAGTTTAACGTAGTATTTTTTTTTAATTTCACGATGTTTATTCATACCTGCAATACCAATAACGTTAACACTTACTACTACAAAAATACTAATAGAGGTTAAACAACTTTGAACTTTATCGCCAATACCTACGACTTGATTTCGGAATGAGGCGTGTGCGGTGGGGTACCTTTGTTAGGTTTGTGTTTGTGTTTCGTTCTTAATTATTTTGTTTAATAACTTTTTAATTTTTGGCAAAATTTATTTTGTTTTAATTGTATAAGGCTTTTATAGAGTTGTTAAAATTGTAGTTTCATTTAAAGTGGAGATGACAAAAACACTGCAGTAGATGGTTATCTATACCGCAATGCACTAAGTTAATTAAGTTAATTTAAGTTTTTCGATAATTTATTGAGATTTTTAAAAAATGTTTAGTTATTTAACATCTATTTAGGTAGACGATAAGTACGCGTGCGGGGTAAACGCAATTCCGCGTAAATTCGACTTGATAGATATAGAGCATTACAAACGAAATATGGCAAAAAAAAATAAAATTAAAAAAACCTTTCAAAATTTCCGTAATATCTTGAAATCTCGATGATCACACAACCTCATTTTTTTTATCATCATATAAATTACCATTTTAGAAACAATATTAAACAACAAAACATCGAAAACTAAAGATCAATTAGACATTTTAAATAACTCTTTTAGCAAGTAGCAATTTTGTCGAACAATATACTTAAAATTTTTATCGATTTTTTTTAAGAACCGATTGTAATAAAACAAACGCACAGACAAACAGATAAACAGACAAAAATTATAAGAATTATTGCTTTGGGTTCTATTACACTAATAAATAGGTAACCGTTTTTCTAATATATTTTCCATGCACATACACCGGTCAGTTACGATTTATAAGTACAGATTTATTTCGAAATATATTTTTATCTGTAATGTTAAAAAATAAAAAAGTAAATAATATAAAAAAACTCACCACTTAAATGAAATATGAAACCTAAACTATTATTGAAAATATTGAATAGCAGCAGCAAATATAAAAAAATCATTGTAACCACGGGCGTCACTAGTGCCGAGCTGCTATAATGAAACTATCCACCTTTATATAGGTACATCTGTTTATTAACTAGCTCTTTCGTACAACTACATATATTTGATTTTTTTAAAATTGCTTTAAGAGTAATATAAAAAGTAAGTTGTATGAATGTTTTTGACATTTTTATGTGTCATTCCACACTAAGGATTTTTTTTTGAAACCATACAAGACGGTTTCAGGAACCAATGCTTAAATATCATTCCCAACATTTCGATACGTAGCACTCTACTTCTGTGTGTTTGAGAGGAATTCCTTATGTCTGCCACAAAGCTGTAGAATGACCTACCTGCGGCAATAAAGATCTTAAAGACCGGCAACGGATGCTATAGCCAATTTCAGTTACACAGGGTCGTGCCGGCGGTTATTACTTGCCATCAGGTAAGACGTACGCTCGTTTGCTTTGTCTTTTCTATAAATATTGCTTAAGAAGTTTACCTTTTCAAAAATTTACCTTTTCAGTCAGAGGAAACGAAGCGCCAAGCGTTACGGTGTCATCTAATGTTATCTTCTTTATAGAAGCTTTCCAGGGAGTTTCCATGCTTTTGATGTGATCTTCCTCTAGTATTATTGATACTGTGTTGTAAATTTCTTAAAAGAGTGCTAATATTTTATATAGGGCTATTCCTTATGTTTTAAAAACATTGGACTATGAATCGTTAAATTAAATACACCCATTTGAGTGAAAATGTTAGTTGTTTAATATACAGAGTGGATATAAAACATAATAAATATTCTGAAAAAAGAAACTTAAATAAATAAACTGGCAATCACCCTGTGTGATATTGAATAGATTTTAATTCCATACATCTTTATTTTGTAAATATTCTTAAACAGTAGAATAAGTTTTAATTATTAGTATTGTTTTTATGGTTACTTAAAATTTTTATGTTGGCAAACTTACATTTCATTGCGGAATTTTACCTTTACTAATATTATAAAGAGGAAACATTTGTATTGTTGTATGTATGTTTCTATTGTTTTGACACAAAAACTACCGGACCAATATCAAAAATTGTTTCACTATTAGAAAGCTGCAACTTCACTGGTACATCTCTTCCAGGTGCGTCGATATCTACACTAAAATGATAAACACAATAGATTATAGTTTTTGTTTGTTTCTTCCAATTGAGTAGATTCTGAAATTACTGGACCAATTTTGAAAATTCTTTTACACTTAGACGATTAACGTGTGAAAAAACACCAAAAAAATCCTTATATCGCGTACGCTGTGAAAATTATAATCAATAGAGCAATGCATTACAGTTTTATGCAGGACATCAATTATCCTCTGTAGAGTATACTATTTTATTTTATGTCATAATAAACGCTAGAATTCATAAAATTCTTAAATATTCTTCATAACACAGCATTTACTAATCTGACGTACAGGATAGACATAAAAACTTGACAATACGGCCGAGCACTGCATTGGTACATTGTCTTAATACTATGTTCACTCTACCTCATACATATCATGATAGAGGTAACTTAGTGCTATGAAACTTTATTCCCCACGTTCCGACAAAAAAAAGGAAGAATCACGATCAAAACATTCCATTCCTCATTCTCACGAGTTGGAATATAATCCATAAACGTCACGTTTCACAGTCGGCATAACCTTCCATCCGGCACGTGCAACTCGCGAGAGCACACTGCTAGGGCGTCCTCCCTAGGCGACGCGTCCTCAGTTTCGCGACCAGTGCGTCCCCGCGGCCATGTCCGGAATGGTGGGAGATGGAGGACGGAGCTACAAATAGCAAAAAGGTATGTAAGAGAACATGAATGAATCATCACTGGGCCTGCGTACTAGATAGTGAGCGGGGCCGTCAAGGTGTAGGTGTGTTATTGTCCATCCAATGTTTCTGAAAGTGATTTCGAGCTCCAATTGTTAGGCTTCCAGCTATTACTGTGGCCCTATATAGATTCACCTGGATGAACCTTATATATGCCGTCTCAGGCTACATAGATTGTGGGAAACTCCGTATTTGTCCGCCTGCGTGACTTTAGCAATACGCTATCTTAGATTGTGCGAACAGATCCCACCTGGCACCCTCGGTGCATTCAACGCTAAATGCTTTGTGTTCCAAGTTTATGTCTTTTGCATTGGATTTTGCACAATTGTCACAACAAAATGTCGGTGCCTTCCCCTCTATGGGCGTTACCACAGTAACTACAAAGTTCATTGTTTTCTCGGCATCTGAGAATCTTTGCTATATTTTCGGTGATAGCTCAAGTATAGGATGGCACTCATGAGGATTTATTGCCCTTTGGCCAGAGGCAACTTGGAAACCTAGTGTTCCGTTCCCATTAAGACTTCCGTTCCCCATTTTCTACTAAAACATGGAGACATTACGTGTTGAGTGGCGGAACTCAACGCCACGCTTTGCTTCGTTGCCAGAGCGAAGTAATTAAAATATTAAATATATCTATTTCCTCGAGTGGAAATCGAATTTACAACCTGTCGTGTATTTGAAAAAATATTCATGTTCACTTTTTTTAAAGCTAAGACCAGGCAACCGAGCTAGTAGTCACCTGATGTTAAGTGACATTTCACACACAAACAAGGTCCTCATACAAAACAAACTTCCGTAACAAATATAAAATGTGGAACAACACAACTGTGGAATGGCCTATTTGCGGCAGAGCTTCCTGGTCCAGANGACGTTCCATCCGGCACGTGCAACTCGCGAGAGCACACTGCTAGGGCGTCCTCCCTAGGCGACGCGTCCCCAGCGTCGCGACCAGTGCGTCCCCGCTGCCATGTCCAGAATGGTGGGAGGTGGAGGACGGAGCTACAAATAGCAAAATGGTATGTAAGAGAACATGAATGAATCATCACTGGGCCTGCGTACTAGATAGTGAGCGGGGCCGTCAAGGTGTAGGTGTGTTATTGTTCATCCATTGTTTCTGAAAGTGATTTCGAGCTCCAATTGTTAGACTTCCAGCTATTACTGTGAGCGCAACTTACGTTTCAGTTATTAGTTGAGACCTTGTTCTGAAGGTCAACCTTCAGTCTATCTCCAAAAATGATAATAGTAGCCTTTACCGGTATTTGCATGTGAGTAGTGCATTGTATGACACGGATACCCGAATGCTCATTCGTGATGCCGCTGCTTCTTACGTATAGTTCCTGTACTAGAGCTATCTCTATACCCGCGTCTTTTGCCATTTATTAGAGGTGCGATGTTGGCCCTGTATAGATTCACCTGGATGAAGCTTATATATGCCGTCTCAGGCTATATAGATTGTGGGAAACTTCGTATTTGTCCGCCTGCGTGACTTTAGCAATACGCTATCTTAGATCGTGCGAAGGGATCCCATCTGGCACGCTCGGTGCATTCAACGCTAAATGCTTTGTGTTCCAAGTTTATGTCTTTTGCATTGGATTTTGCACAATTTATACATGTCGGGGCCTTCCCTTCTGTGGGCGTTACCACAGTAACTAGAAAGTTCATTCTTTTCTCGGTATCTGAGAATCTTTGCTATATTTTCGGTGATAGCTCAAGTATAGGATGGCACTCATGAGGATTTCTTGCCCTTTGGTCAGAGGCAACTTGGAAACCTAGTGTTCCGTTCCCATTAAGACACTTCCGTTCCACATTTTCTACCAAAACATGGAGACATTACGTGTTGAGTGGCGGAACTCAACGCCACGTTTTGCTTCGTTGCCAGAGCGAAGTAATTAAAATATTAAATATATCTATTTCCTCGAGTGGGAATCGAATTTACAACCTGTCGTGTATTTGAAAAAATATTCATGTTCACTTTTTTTAAAGCTAAGACCACACAACCGAGCTAGTAGTCACCTGATGTTAAGTGACATTTCACACACAAACAAGGCCCTCATACAAAACAAACTTCCGTAACAAATATAAAATGTGAAACAACACAACTGTGGAATGGCCTATTTGCGGCAGAGCTTCCTGGTCCAGATGACCCAAGCGCTTGATTGCCTTTTAATAAAAAAATCGCTTTCAGAAATGATCATATATCATCATAAAAAAATCTCAAGTCACTCAAACTCACACTTGAACTTGCAAGTTCTCAAGAGAAAACCGGCAGAACCTGTTAAGTATTGAAAGCATACGTCTATCAGGATAATCCTCATCAGAACTATTCTTGACGCAAAGTAGCACCAGCGGCAGCGGAAGCACGAGCGCCTCGTTTTAACATAAGACGGTCGGCGGCTGCCGCCCGATACCATGAACAATTTCTACATTGTTAAATATTTTTTAACGTAGTTAAAAAAAACATTCTAAAAATAAAATATATAATAATAAATTAAATTTGAGAATATTCATATTACAGTAAAAATTTACATATCAAGGTTATATATAAGGTTTGATATGTAAATTTTTTTTTACATCCGCTGTATGCCGTCGTGGCGCAGCGGCACAAGGGTGTGACTGTAACGCGACAGTTGTGGGTTCGATCCCCGCTCGAGGAAGTGAAATATTAATTGAAGTTTATATTTCCATTTTTTCGCCCTGGTGTAGATGAAAAAGCGCGGCGTTGAGTTCTGCCACTCAACACGCAATGCCTCCAGAAAGGTAGAAAGTGTGGAACGGATTGTTTTAACACTAGGTTCCCTCTGCCTATCCTGCTTTGTGCGGGATACAGCGTGAAGCTGACATGCGTATTACACAAATGTTCTACGCAGTTAAAAGATAATAAATTAATTAGTTAAAGATAATTTAAAATAAAAAATGATAAATTTATACCATACATAAAAATAAGATAACTACATAAATAGATTTATGGTTATAGCTTTGGGTTAGTTCTCGTTGTTTTTGATTTGAATACAGTTGTGTAGCAACTAATTATGAACCAAGCTTTTTTAATTTTAAACCAAATCTTAGTTAGTTTGCTATTTGATTTAAAATAATTTTAAATAATAATAATTTCTTTTATGGTCAAATGTTTAAAATTATATAATCTTAGTAGAAAAAAAATCATTTAAAAATACAAAGTAAAAATTATATAACATTTAAAAAATGTATCAGTTTATTTTTTATATGTTTTTATTATTTATGTGCGATAGGAGTTATGGAATTATATATGATTTGAATGGTGAGTTTTTTTTATATATTTTTCTTTATTATTATATAATAGCGGCCTTCCTGCGACCTAATTTTTTTACATTCCATTAACATTTTTATTTTATAAAATTTAAATTCAACACATTTGTTTCTACAAAGCATTTATCGTTATCGTAATCGCTTAATTGGGAAGATTTTCGTTCTTTTTACACGTTTTTTTTTAGATTCTGGTTCATCCAGTTCACGCAGAATAAAATTAGTCAAACTAATGTTTTATTTCTTATCCGTTTAGATTATATTTTGTTTAAGTCTGCATTGAACAGTTCTGCAACTATTATTTGATACATATCATCATGCTGTATTTGAAAATCCTGCCAAAATAATATATATGCTGGTATACAGCTACTCAACACTAACCGTTGAACCGGTTCTTTGTAATTTTTAAGTAAAATACTCTAGCGGTGATATCACGCCTATCGAAAAAGCGCTGATCGGGAAAAGTAATTCATAGCAAAAGTCAACCATAGGATCTTATGTCTCTTCGTGAAGATAGCTCTGTGATCCAGTAACTGATGACGCAAGATATTGCCGGCATTTACGCTTACGTCTTGGTTGAAAGCATCCCTCAAATAAAAATTCGGAAATTAAAATACAATATTGATTAAGCAAATGATGCTCTAGCAAATGATGCTGATGCTCTAGCATCAGTTGCTCTTAATTATTAAATGATATACGTAGAACTGAATACATGACACAGTCTGCTGTCTTAAAGAATTCTGTCATCTCCTGATACGAACATACGGATATTGTCTTCGTCGATCATATGGCCGAAACAGGTGTGGTTTTGCTTTTTCTGGATTATTCTATCCACGCGATCTCAGGATAAATGGTGTGGACAGACGGACAGACGGACAACAAAGTAGTCCCGGTTTTACATTTTGTGCTACGGAATCCTAAAAACGGAATAAAGATAGAGAAATAAATATATTAAACATGTTTAATTTGTGTATGTTTGTAGTTTCATGTCTCAAAAACCATATCGTCGATAACATTTACTATGACAGGTAGTCACGGTAACGTCAAATGATCAAAATTTTGCTAAATAAATGTGGTTAGTAAAATAATTACTTAATTTTAAATAATTTATTTTTTATCATATGTATTAGAATAATTTAAGCATTTATAAGCATATACATTAATTCTGAAATATTTATTGCTTTGTAATGTACGTTTAAACTTATTTTTTTGTTAAAAATCTCTAAACTTTTCTTATTTAGTAGTCTTTTTTTATTTTAACAATAAAAAAGACTATCCTTGAGTTCCGTACCTTGTATGTAATTGAAATCTATAGGGTACTTCTTAGGAGCTTACAGTTATAAAGTTTGACACGAAGTGAGAACGTGCTATACGTACAAATAAAGGAAAAAGTCCTAAAAAATATTGGTATTTCATAAAAATAATCGTTATAAATTTATTTGTACTTCATTTCTTAGCTAATGCTATAACAAACTTACTACAATGTAAAATATGATATGGTTATTAATTAATAATTTAAGCCTGTATATTTTACTTGGCACCGACTGCAAAATTATAAAATATTTTTTTAATTATTTTTGTTTAACAAAATCAAAGTACGGTCTACTTTATGTAACATTATTTTTTACTTTTTAATTCGTTTTCTGAAGTCAGTTTTTTTTGTTAATAAGTCGGTATCGATAAAAAATGAGTGGAAATGTGTTTTCGTTTGTCGTTTTCACAAATTTTAGTTTTTTTTTCTCCTAGTCAAAACCTATTAAATTAACGTAGGCCCACAACTAGTTTATTAGTTAATATCATACAAAACTAGTAAATATCGCAACCTTAAGTTAAAGCCCGCAGGCCAGTGTACTTGTCACTTTTATAACTTGTACTTCCCGTTGACCTGCAATCATTAAATTAGTATGGAACTCTCGGAAGGCGATTCCGACTAGTTTTTTTTAAACTTAACCGACTTTTATTAAATGATGGCACAGCTTAAACATGTCTAAATATAGCCACATATATATACGATATTTCGGGGTTCAATTCCAGCTCTGGGGTACTATTATATATTAGATACAAGAATACACGACGTTCCGTTCTGGGTTGAACAACTTTCACAAATATTGATCACCTTGATAAAAACGATTGATACGTAAAGCTAAATAAAAGTACTATTTTTTTATAGCGTTATATAGAGTTTATACTTAGTCTTGCCATAAATATTGTTACAAAAAATATATATATTTTTCATATGTTAATATAAAACCACAAAAAATATAACTAATAAATAAAATAAGCTTATTCGAAGTGGTCCACAGTCCACAAGTTCATTGGCTGCCATGCCGTCCTTTATACGTTGAGGTCAGCAGTATCCATTCCTTCTATGGGTAGGTTCTTCCCTGCCAATCATATGGATTGTCATAGATACTCCAAATTATGATGGTGTTTAAAACAAGCATTACTCCAGTGGATGAAAATCCAATGGACTTAGATCAGGACTAGATGACGGCCAGTCTTCAGCTCTGATGAGTCCGGAACGTTCGTTTCTAACCAAGATTGGGTGGATCGAGCTTTATAAAGCCGGACTATAACCCGGTGCTGATTCTTGCTGAACGGTCCATTCTTGGTTATGGTTTTATATTAATGTATTAAACTTACGCACTGCAATAGTAATAAATGCTGCGTACAATTTTAAAAAATGTATTTCTTTGTAACAATATTTATGGCAAAACTAACTAAGATTTAATGTAATTTATTTCAACAGAAATTGAATATGAAAAATTGCCGAGCCTATTTGAATTAGAAAACTATGAATCGTGCCTTGAACATTCTGAAGCCGTTTATTGTGTTGCAAGCGTGGAGCTATATGGAGATTCAAGTAATACAATTTATAATACCATGCGAGTAAGTACAAGTCAAGTTGTTGAATGGATATTTAATAAATATTTACTTTATTCAACAGAAATATATAACCTGTAAGAAAATTACTGTCTAACTATCACGATTCATGAGATATGTATGAGCTTGGTGACAGACTAAGAGAGAAACAGACATCGGGGTCTTAATAATAGGGTCTCATTTTACCCCTTGGGTGTAGTAAAACAACTAGCTCATGACCAAGACTGACTTTTATTTCTTATAACCAGTATTACAAATGTTTTACATTCTACCTTACATTTATTAATATTACTTAATATACGGCGGTGGTGGGTATAAAAGAGGCTATTATGGCACAGAGGGTGACTATATGTGATGGTTGTGAGTTCGATTTCGAAAAGGAGGATGGAATTATTTTTATTTCTCCGCTTTGTTAAAAAAGTAAAGTGGGTACAAATTGTCTTAAAATTAGGGTCCCTCTACCCTATTATATGCAGAATAAAGCGTGATGCTATAAAGTTTAAATAAATATATTTTTTAACATTTTCTTAACGTTCTTAAAGAATAGTAGAGAAAATCTATATATCAGTCTGTTCTACTCATTTTGACGCATTTTACTTAACCAAATAGATAAGCAAAAATATTTTAAATTATAAGTAAAAGTTAAAAACATATATTAACATATATTAAATTAAAAACATATATTAACATATATTAAGTTAAAAACATATATTAACATATATTAAGTTAACAACATATATTAACAGCGAATTAAAGGCTTTTTAGAAGATACTTAATGAAGATCTATCAACAAATATTAATCATTTTTAATATTTTTCTTATAACTATACCAACGTTTTATTTATTGCAGGAGTATTCCGAGCACGGATTCAAGCATTTCAATTATTCTACTATTGAAAGAGGGATATGTGTTACAAAAACCTGCGAGAAATACATCCATAAGTCTAACTTAGATATAAAAGAGGACCTAGAACACATCCTTGAGGGATGCCTTAACGAAATGATGAATACTAAATATGGCTTGAGTGCACGCATATTCAGGCTGAACTGTGACCAAGCGGGAGAAGAGAAAGTGGATATCGATCTTTTAGATTATACAGTGGCAATATTATTTGCAATTTTACTTGTTTTTAACGTAGCTGGTAGTTACTATGATATACGATATAACCGCGACACCAATACTGTAAAAAATAGTGCAGGTGGGATTTTTCAATACTTATATATAAGCTTTACACTGTATATACAGCAGCGTAGGCAGAGGCAACCTAGTGTTAAGTCACTCCGTTGGATTCTGGACGCTTTGCCTGTTGAGTGGCGGAAGTGAACGCCTCGCTTTGCCTCGATATTAGAGCAAAGAAATGAAAATATTATAAATTTAAATAATTTCATTTCTTCAACAGAGGATCGAACCACGTCCCAGATTTGCCTAAATAATGTAATAAATCGATAAAGAGAACTACTAAAGTTGAAACTTAATGTAATCGCGGTTATTGAGAGTTTGATAACTACGAGGAACAATTATTATATTTAAACTATTTTCATTTTCTCCTGAACGTTGATTTGAATTGATTCAGTGTCTTGTCTCTCCTCCTTTTTTGCATATGTCTAAAATAATAGTTATTTAAACTACAAAAAAAAACAATTATTAATACTGACGTTTTTACGATCCTATTGAAAACAAAAACCAGATGGACAGCCTAAAAAACCGACAGACGGACAAAAAATATACATAAGATACTATGAAATTTTAGAATTGTCTTTTGATATATGGAATCAAAAAAAAACGTATGTAAATAAAGCATAGTTGGTAATAAATTTTATTTAAATTTTAATATAATGTAACCATCAACCAAGTACTAAGACCATCATCGCGTTAATTAATATTTAATTAAATTGAAGCTTTAAAAATTTATCTTGGCTGATTTTACATAATTAAATTAGCACTAGTTTAGTTACACAAGTAAATCGCGTGACAAGCTTTTATGATCATATAAAAGTAAAAGTTGATAATTAAAATTTAAAAGACAAATTTTATTTTCTCCTTTTTAGAGCGCTTCTATAAAAACTTTTTTTAAAAATGATTTTTTGCTTTTAATTTATTTACATTTCAATTATTTTAATAATAAAGATAATTTTGTAACTATTTTAATTACATTTATTTCAATTTTCGATCAATATTAAATAAATTTTAATAACATTTTATGATGTATTTTCAGAAAATAAAAATAATAATGTGCTACTGTGCTTTTCTGTGTTCCGTAACACTGAGATGTTGGGTCGGGAACCTGATGTCGATGAAAGACTTCTTGAATTGAAAGGGCTTTATGGAGTCAGGTAAGTTCGCTTGACTTGGTTAGGCAGTCCAGTTGTGGCGCGGCGCACAAGCGTGTGACTAAACGCGACAGGTTGTGGGTTCGATTCTCACTTGAGTAACTGAAATATAGTTATATAGTTCCGCATCTAAACACAATGCCTCCAGAATTTGGCGGATAGTGTTTTAACACTAGGCTCTACCTACGAATCTAGGTGAAGTTGAAAAATAAATAAGTTTAGAATTTAATTGGCTCTACTTGCACTTAGGATCTATGTGGATTCGATTCCGCTAAGTGGGAAAAATGCTATGTCATGTTATGTGACCCTCAACATCTTTATATCGTCAAAGAATTGAAGAAACAATTTGTTCTGAGTTTCTCTCATATGTTTCAGGACAATCTGCCAAATTTTAGTAGTATTTGGACACTCAATATTTACTTTAACTGGATTTGTTAACGATCCTCACAGTTTTGAAAAGGTATGTCTTTTAATATATTATTTATACAGAGAAATAAAGTAAGATTTATTAATAGCTGAATGGTGCGCGGGAAATGAACTGTATTAAAATCAGGTTTTCCCCGTCTACCTTGCTATTTGAGTTAGTAGATACATAGATAGTAGTATAGTGATAGACAGTAGTATAGTAGTATAGTGGGGAAAGCGCGGCGTTGAGTTTTGCCATTAAACACGCTATCCCTCCATTCTAGCTAGAATTCGGCAGAAAGTGGGGAGCGGAGTGTCTTAACACTAGGTTCCCTCTGCCTACCCTACTCTGTGCGGGATATAGCGTGAGTCACAATAATGTAACTTTACCTTTTAAAATCGAAAAGGATTTGAAATCAAAGTTATGAATTGTAAATTATTTTTAAAAAATACAATCATATCGTTGTTGTACCAAATGAGATATATAATAACTATAATTGGATGAAAAAAAGCAAGCTAACGAGGTTTGCGCGGCGTTGATTTTGACAGAACATGAAGAGAAGTACTTTAATAGGTACGGAGTGTCTAAAGGTTCCCAGATTTCTTCTCCCTAAAGCTAAAAAATATATTTACCATTATTCCGCTCTGGTGTGATTAACCGCAGCGTTGAGTCACACTTAAACACTAAGCCATACGTTGGTGATCAGAGCGCCTGGACGGTTTCCAGGAGGCGCGGATTTGGATCCTGTTACGTTCAAAATTTTATACGTTTTCTAAATAAGTATTTTTAGTGTGGTAATACTTCAAAAATGTTAACAATAAATTGTTTCTCTCTTTTGCAGGCATACGATAGTAAATTTCGATTAATCTTTAGTTCAACAAGCTTAGTTCAGTTGTTCTTTTTCATGACCGGATTCCTTATGATATACTATTTGCAAATCTCTTCGGAAAAGAATAAAATGTCTTGGAAAGATATACCGTTAATACTTCTTCGCAGATGGTGGAAGTAAGTGTTTAATATATTCTTTCTTTTTTGACTGTATATGGGAAAGATATGGGTTTGATTTTAAATCAGAAGTATATTTTCGGGTGACAAAGCACTGCATCCAGTTCCTCCACTCAACACGTAATGTCTGGAAAATTTGGCAAAAATTAGTTGAAAAAAGAAATATTTATAATATTTTAAACTTTCCAGATTAACCGCCCCATTAGCCTTTGTGATAGCATTCGTAGCGACTTGGCTCCGTCACGTCGGGTCCGGGCCGCTGTGGAAGTACTTCGTCACAAACGGGGCCAGCGCGCAGTGCAGGGACTATTACTGGGCCCATTTCTTTTATTTCAACAATCTTATACAGAATGACAAATTTTGTGTACTTCAAACGTGGTATGGTTTATATAGAAAATTATTTTTAATTTAATATACCTTGATAAGTAATTTTGAATTATAATACATACAAATACATTGGTTGTAAGTCCGATTCCCATTTAAGTTATTTTCATTTTCTTTTTTAATAAGACATACAACTCCCAAAGGCAAAGAACGTTATTAATTTGAGATGTATATGAAGTTGGAATTGGATGCTATTTGAAAAGATGATGATTTAATGAGGGTTTTAGTATGTCTGATAAATTTCGTAAATGTATGTATGCTTGTACAATTATCCATTCTCGTTAACTAAAATTCATATTGGTCCATTTAGATTTAAATATACATGTATTTAAAATTAGGATACAGTTCAAGTCTCATCACAATCGATTTAATAGTTTTTATTATATATATATCGCTATCCACGGATTTCTACCTAGGTAATAAATAGATATTACACCTTTCTATCTATATTTTCAGGCACCTTGCAGTAGACATACAGTTATTCATCATCGGTCTCATAGTCCACTTCATGANCCGGCACTCTAGACGCAATGCTTCTAGAATTCGGTTAAAAGTGAGGAATGGAATGGTTTCGCACGCTTGTTCTTCTACTTAATTAAATTAATTAACTAAATTTCTCTATTTCTTTTTTCCAGCTCGGCAATATTATTTGCTGGTTCAACATTGCTTTGTTGCTGGGTGTTTTTCAAGCGTTAGGGCTTTTGCTTGAATACCCCCACAAGTCTTTGGTCTTAATATTTGCAGCGTCACATAGAGTTGTGATTGGACTTATAATGGGTGTGTGGACTTTGGGGATGATATTGAAGTTTAATGGTAATTGACTAACCTATAATATTGAAATTTATACCTACTTTTATTAGATTCACGCTGTATCCCGTAGCGGGGTAGACAGAGGGAACCTAGTATTAATGCACTCTGTTCCCCATTTTTCAAGATATTGCGTGTTAAGGGGCGGAACTTGTTTTCAGTCAATGTAGCCTCCACTGTACCTGCGGTCAGAGTCACCTCGCACACTTAGAACGTGTGTCTTGAATCATGAAATAACAATTCTAATTTTACATATTTATATAGGTTCGGAGTTCGATTCCGCTTTGAGTAACGGGGCAATGCGCGGTGTTGATTCGCGGTGTTCGCCTTCAGATTTCGGCGGAAAGTTAGGAACTGAAGTGTCTCAAATAGGAACGAAGTATCATAATACATAGAGTATTGGCACCTTCAGCCTACCCTGCTATGCGAGGGATGCAACGTGAAGCTAAAAAAACGATAGAGAAATATTGTTTTTCCGTAAAAAATATATATAAATAAAAAATATTAATCTTAGGTTTATTATTTCAGGTTTATCCCGAACGTTACTTGAATGGCGCGGCTTTGAAATAATGTCGAAACTGTCGTACGGTGTGTTTTTACTTAATATTGATATTTATAACTTTATGATGGCTTCCAGGACTCGTCTGGCACCTGTTTCGTTTCTGAATTTGGTAATATATATATTTTTTAAATATTTTTAGATTAGCCTAGATTAGTTTTAGAATAAATAAATTTTGTTTTGGTAAACAAAGCACAACGTTAGAATGATTCAAAAATTGGGCGTAGAAAATGGAGATTACGCGGAGTGTTTTAACACTGGGTTCTCTCTACTACGCGGGACTAGCTATAAACTGTACTATAAAGCGTTCGACATACGTTTTATCTGTCCGTGAATTTAAATAAATACCACAAAAGCTTGTTTTTCCGTAAAAAACGAGATTGAGATGATGATGAAATTACGGGTTAAATATCATAAATGTCATAAATATATTAAATTACATCCTATTCTGTTACATATATATTCGTAAAGAATTGGCTGAAAAGGCTGTCGTGATATAGTGAACAAGTTTACGACTGTAACGCGACGAGTTCGATTCCCACTCAGTTGCCTCGCTTTGTTAACGAGCGCGGCGTTGGGTTCCGTCACTCAACACCCCTCAAGAATACGGTGGAAAGTGAGGAACGAAGTGGATAACAGTAGGTTCCCAAGTTCCGTGAAGCTAAAAAAGATTTTTTTTATTTACAGTTCTTCGTATTCGTTGGAATGGTGCTTATCTGTTACGCATTGGCTTTCGTTCTACACCTGCTAGTAGAGGTCCCTGCCAGCCAATTATTCAAAATGTACATAAAAAGAAGCCCGATGAAGAAGAAAAAAGTGTGAAATACTTAAATTTACTTTACTTATTTATTTAGTGTGAAAAAAAATATTAAATAAATTGATTGTCTAATAGATGATGTTGTTTTGTTTTTGGGCACCACTATTGACTTTGCTGTAAATGAGGAATTGTAATTCTATTCATAGTCAAGAGATATAAGTATTTAATTGAGTAATATGATGGTTATAAATTCATAATTATAATATTCAGAGGCATTCACATAACTTAATTCCTAACTCGGAGACATTCACGAAATAAATTGTTTTCGAATTCAATAAAATTATTCTGATCTATTTTTAGTTTTTTTGATTTTATTACTTTTACATTTGTAACAATAAAAATATATAATAGATAAATATATAGATTACAATTCCCTAAATAACCCTTGATTTAATTAACAATAAATGTAATAAAATTATTTTCAGTTTTATTTTATTGATAACTTCTATTAGGCAACCTATACGTATTCTGTCCCAGTCACTTATTAAATGTTAATTATTGGAAATTTTTCTTATTTATGGTTAATACAAATTTGATGTATGTACTAAGCATAAATAATTTGAACATATTTTTACAAATACGAATTACAATTAAAAGATAATTCTGGTATGATGTTTTATTGATACTTGAATCAGATTTAGTTTAAAATATATATTTTTTATCTTCGCGCTGTATCCCGCACATAAAAGCGCAGTGTAAGCAGGTGGAACCTGGAAACTTATTCGCATTGAGACACTTCGCCTCGAATAATAATTATCGTTTCTTAGGCAGGGTGTTTCCATAATTTTCACTAAAATAATGTTTACTTTCTTAATTTGTGTTGTATAGTTCTTTATTACTAGATTCTTTTTTTGATTACAATTTCATCTTATATTATTATTTATTACTATAATGTTGCAGTAAACCTGAAAAAAAAATCATTTACATCTATTCTTTTTTCTTAGTCAATAATGCTTTTGTGAGTCCAGCGACGGGCGCTTCAACTAGAAGCCAGAGCCAAGCTCCACATAGAAATGAAAGGAAGACCGACACGCTAAGCAGAACTAGCTGAAAAGAAAACAAAATATTTAATTAAAATGTTTCGTGGATTTTATCTTCGAGGAACTCATATATTTTTTTTATTTTTTCTTATATTTTTTTGTTTATAATTCAATTAATTTCAAATTTTGATTGTGATATGAAAGTTGTGGGTTCGATTCCTACTCGGAAAATTAAATAATTTTCGTTTCTTCTCTCTTCTCGTCGAAACAAAACGTTCAGCACATAATATTTTCAATTTTATGCGAAAAAGGGAAAAGAAGTTTTCAATTTACCTCGCGCACGCTTTACACTTTTACACGAAAGTAGCAGAGAGAGAGAGATCCATATAATATTTCTATTCTATTTTCCCATAAAAATCACAACTTACTACATTATAATCCGAAATAGTTAAAGTCGTAGTTTGACTTCCTATATAAGTCCTTTGGAATATAGTGTGCAGTAAGAACGCACAATAGGACACTCTGCCCATCCAAGAGAATCCTCGCCACTCCACTATACCTCGGTAAACAGCTGAAATGAAAGAAAATGTATGAGAAACTGGTGGTGGTGCCCAAAGTTTCGTTTTAGTGGGCCTAACAATATGCGATAGTTGTGGGTTTAGGTTCAGGATATACTGTAAAATGTTTTATAAAATACTAATCCATACCTATATTATAAATTCGAAAGTAACTCTGTCTGTCTGTCTGTCTGTCTGTCTTTTCCGCAATCAGGGCCAAACCGCTAATTTAATTGTGATAAAATACTCATATAGAGATACTTGAGGGTCCCGGGATGAACATAGGATACTTTTTTTTTCTCATATTTGTAATATTTTCGTTATATACCAATATATTAAAATAATTAATTTGACAAGGAATTTATTCCGCCATGAATAACAACCGTCGCTACGCGTTGCTAAGCAACGGCTTGCAAAGTTTGCTGTTTTAAGAAAACGTCACCCACAGTGAGTTTGCTTAATGCATACATGGTGCGCGCCGATATAGATTTATACAAATCTCTTTATACAAATCATTAACAAAAATTAGATGATTTCTATAATTTGATATTCATCCTTATGAAAATAAATATAATAGTCACTTTTACCATTTCATCTAGATGGAAATTATAGTTTACTGTATAACATTCTAATAAATAATTAAGATGTGACTGATTCCAAATGACCTAGCCTTCGGGCGGCATAGTATGAGTATGACCGACGCGAACGGGCGGATGACTTTGATGATTTTGTAAATTTTTATAGATTTTCGAATTACTATTATTTTTTATGTAATTATTTGCTGCTTATAATTAATTTATCTCAGTTTGGTTATCTATACCGATGTTATACACTTAAAATATCGTAATTTTAATCATTTGAGATTTTATTTAATATTGTTCGCAAAAATTAATAATTATTTAATATAGAAAAATGTTTAGTACGCGCGCACAGCAAACTTTAGGTTTTTTTTTCTAATATTAAGAATTTCCTTTAGTTGCTTTTACTTCTTTGGTTTGTTCATTTCGGTTACTCAGATATTTTTTCTAATAATAAATCTCCACTTATTATTATTTTTTAATTTATTTTAATGATTTAGGCTTATATTTTCGCGGGCGTAGCCGCGTCCGGGCCCACTAGTTTATACATAAAATAAGACTTGTAACTAATCGTTGTTTGCATATGGAAGACATACGAGAAAATTGGGGGCATGTATGAATGTGACAGAATCCAAAACAATGGTATTTAAAATATTTGTTTGCTTGTGTGTGCGTTTTTGGCTAAACCATAAGTTTTTTTATCAGTATTTTAGCATAGGTTCGATTCCTATTTGAAAGAGCAAAAAAATATATGAATAAATAAAAAAAAATCTAAAAAGCAGAATTGAACATCGCCAAAAAGGCAGACGGAGACTCTTGACCCTAGATTCTCTCCGCCTATCTTGCTCTATGGATGAGATCATGAAAAACTTATAAAAATATTAGTACTTACATTCTAATTTAAATACAGAACTAAGTATAATTAGAACAACACACAGTTGAAACAAGGGTTTGTATAGAGACGCGTAAATGACTTTCACAAAGGCTGGTGGTGTGTAGTCATCGATGTAGAAGATACCACCAGTCAGAATGATCGCCACGGCCAATGGGAACAGCGACCAGATGAAGATACGGTATTTCTAGAAATTAAAACAATATTTCTAGAAATTAAAACAAACAGTGCTGCTTTTGAGCGAGGAAATGAAAAAAAATCAATAATTCATTTCCTCGAGTGGGAGTCGATTGCACAACCTGTCGCGTTTGCAATCTCAAGCTTGTGCCCCTGCGCCAGGACTGGATTCTAAAACGACTACACTTTTTTTATAATTTGACTAATATTTGTACATATAACTTTTAGTATTTATATTTAATCGAAATTACATAAGAATCAGCGGACAGCAGCATTCTTATTGCACCATAAAATTAAATTAAAATATTTTCCGTTAATAAAAAACCCAAAGTTAGATTTTTTTTTTAAAGTTTTGATATTAATATAAATAATATGCCTTATAACAGAATTCACTAACAAAATATATTAAAATTTAAAGTGTTACTTTGAAAAACATGAAATTTTAATTATTAGAACTTTAAGTAATTTATTGAGTGAGACACTTAAAAAGCTCCAAAGTATCGTATATATTCGTATAAATTAGTTGAATGTTGTGTTATTACAGTATTTTTTACACACTAACCTTATATTTAGACATATCCTTTTCCTCAGTTTGCCACTTGTAGCAAAGGAAGCCCGCGGCGAGCCCTAGCACGTAAGTGGAGAGATTCGTATGACCTCTGATGAAAACTAGATTGAATGTGTCGTCGTGGGCGTAAAGTGAACGATATGATCTAAAAAATATTTTGTTTTAAATCCAGATTAAGATTCTTCTATAAAATTAAATATTTTATGATATTTATGGTTCCGTACCTCAAAAGATAAAAACGGAACCCTTATAGGTTACTTTCCGCGGAACTATTCCACGAAGTGGCAACTTACAACTTACATTAAGGAAAAAGTCCGAAAATTGTAAATAGATATTTTGTAGACAGAAAAACATTACATATTATATTACAAATTAAAACAAAATTTTATAAGTAGCTTATTTCCTACAAAATGACGCCCGCAAGCTTAAGTTCATCATTTTTTATAAGCTCCTACTGACCTAATTTCTGAAACTGGTCGGAACCTTCGATGGGATGGACTCACTACCCAGTTTATTTTAATTACCTCTATTATTAAAATAACATAGTAGAGGGGCAGGGGGTGAATAATTTTTGATACCTCCTCTAAAAAGAAAAAAATTGCACACTTACCTCAAAAAGGCTTAACCGCTTTACATATAATTCTTACTTTTAATCATTAAATGATTCATAAATATAAAAGTTACATAATAAAATTTAATAAAAGACAATAGACAGAAAAAACAATATTCTTACTCGGGAGATTGTATGACAACCGCATCTAAGTTGTCGAAGTAAGTGTGAGCGCCTGTAATGACTATAGACGCCAGAAGTAGCGTTACGAGAGTGACCTTCCTGTAGCGTGGACTTTGGATGAGCACAAACACGATTAGGGCAAATATGAAGAGTTGAGTATCTGCCGCTAAGTACCTGGTGAAAAGAAATTAATGAATAAATATTATTTGGCTTATAATATTTTTTTTTGTTACGAATTGAAATATTTTATATTTTCTTTTCTTTGCTCTAGTGACGTGGCAAAGCGTGACGTTGAGTTTCGCCACTCAACATGCAATGCCTCCAAATTTCGGTGGAATGCGGGAAGCGGTGTGTCTGAATGAGGACGAAATTTCCCTTTGTAAATTTCCTGCTGTGTGCGGCTTATAAGAAGAAAAAATAAGTTGTTATATTTAAAATATTTCTGACTCTTTCTTTCTTCTTCTTCTTCTTCTTGTTGGGTGGCACATAGGGAACTAAATGTCTTCACAAAAGGCTCCCTGTATTTACCCTGCTAAACGGAAAAAGGCGTGAAGTTGCAATTTTCTAAAACAAATGAAACGACTTACCATCCTTGAGGGAAGCACACATCATTGGAGTAAATATAATTATTGAAATAGAATATGCTCGCCCACCAGTACTGCCTGCATACGTTAGATTCGTATGTCACTAACAAGTCCCACAGAGGGCCAGTTCCCAAATGCCTCACCCAAGTGCAAATAGATGCTATTATGAGGAAGTAGGGAGGAGTTAGCCTGAAACAAAGATAATAATAAATAATAAAATTCTTAAAAATAAAATAAATTAAACAAAGCTCGGCGGTGAGTTCTGTAACTAAGTACAAAATGTATTGAAAAGAGAATGGAAAATGGGTGATATACGACAAAAAACGTCTCTGTCTTCTATCAGTATAAACAACAAATTAATAAAAAACTGAATCAGCTTCACGCTGTATCCTGCGCATAGAAGGATAGGCAAAGGCCTATTCTAAAGACAATCCGTTCTTCACTATCCGCTAAATTTTTCGAGGCATTGTGTGTTAGTGGAGGAACTCAACGCCGAATTTTTTGCCTTGGTGCCAGAGCGAAGAAATGAAATATTTATATATAAAAATTCATTCCCTCGAATGGAGAATCTCGAGTGGGATTCGTTTCCTCAAACTCTCAACCGTCGCGTTACACTTACACCCTTCTGCCCTTACGCCAATGCGGTCCCAACAAATTTAATCATTATTCCTTATTTACCTAATCCATCTAAATATAATGCCTGTCGGTATATGCGACCACGTCACCTCGCGTTTCTCGGCGAGGACCTGCAAGTTGAACGCCAGCAAGAAACTGGACATTACGAAAAAGGTGTAAGTGACCAAACTGCCGTTGTAGAGGATTTGCTTCAGAGGATCATCGTAAGCCTGAAAATTATACAAAGATTAAAATGTATTTGGGATGTGAGTTAATTTGGAAAAAATCTTTTTTCAGCTTTACAGGTAGGCAGAGGGAGTGGAACAAATCGCCGCGTAATCCTTCCTTACCAATCGATAATCTAACCCACATTCTATCGGGTTCACAATCATGAAAAAAATAAATATTTCATTTCCTCGATTGGGAATCAAACCCACTACTACTAACTACTTTATCCAAAATTTTGGTTTCATATTAAGAATTAACCAAGTGGAAATCGAACCCACAATCGTCGCCTTTAAAGTCCTTGACGTAAAATATATTATTAACATAAAATATTACCCTTTCCATATATAATGGATTTTCAATATATGTCAACGACATCGCTAGGGCGGTGTGGGAGAATATTACGCACACCATTGTCATTGATCTGAAATATGAATAGTATGTTACAAATTATTAATTATTAATTATACCTCATATAAGAAATTTTATTATTTTTTAACATTAAGATCATTAAAATATTTTAAATATAATCATCGATTGCACTTAAATATTGTGTAAACAGGTATCTGTCAATTTATCATTATAAATAGAATATAGATAAAAGTTAAGATATACCTCAGTCCATTAAAAATTTTCAGTCTTTCATATCTAGGGTCGGAACCTCTTCCACCAGGCGCTACAAGCTTGGCCCAATTTCTCTTTAATGAGAATGCTAATAAATATGCATTGCCTGTTAACAAAAACATACAAAACTAAACTATGACTTAAAAGTACTAATTCAAAAAAAAACTTCAAATAATATTTTAATTGACTTAAAGTCAAGAAAAATTAAAAATTATTGATACTGATATATTATGTACTTATTTCTCATTGAAAATCCGTTATTTTTGAAGTCGATGCCAACAGTCGTATTTCTTATAGCTTTTGTTCAGTATATTTAGTAGTTATCTTTTAACAGATTTTTGGGTGGTATCGACTTCAAAAATAACGAAAATTTCTAAAATAAAATCTAGAAGTAAAACCAAAGCGGACAGTAGTAGTGAATAAGTTAGTTTTGCCTTGAAATATTCGGATCACTGTGAGTAATTTTCAAAATACTTTTTTTATCTTTCATAGTTTTTTTCCGTGTATTCTAGATAAGCTAATGAGATTTTTAAGGGTAGGCAGAGGGAACCAAGAAACCTAGTGTTAGTATTTAGACACTCCGTCTTCATTACTCTTCCTTTCTAGACCTCTCTCCAAATTCTAAAGGTATTGCGTATTGAGTGGCGGAACTCAATGCCGCGGTCGCTTCGTTTTAGAGTGAGGAAAAAAAATATTTAAATATTTCATTCCCGCGAGAGGAAATGTAACCCATTACCTGTCGCGTTTACAGTCGCAAACATGTACCTCTATATGTATCCTGGCATACTATAAAAACAATATAACTTATTACCTTTACCTTTTTTATGATCACCTCCGCAAATAATAATGTCGTAAAAGCTACCAATTATGTTGAGTATTAGTATAACCGCGTACACGGCCGCCATCACGAAATCTGTCGCATCCAAAACAATTTTCTCATCATATCTCTTACAATAATGGAATTTTGCTATTTTCGCTTCTATTTTGTATTTTTCCCATATAGTTTCGTTGACGCATTCTTCAAGGCGTCTCTTTAGGTCCGGTGTTGTTTCCAATGTATGGTTTAGGTGGGTGGTGCATCTGGTGGCGCAGGTACCTCTGTGTATGACTGTGTGATTGAAGTGCTTCATTTTATGATCTGAATATTCCTGTAAATTATTATAGAACTAAGATATATGAATTTTAGTTATTTACATTAATTTAGAAGGTATTTATAGATAAAGTGAACCTAGCGTTAAGACATTCTGTTTCCTTAATATCTATGCAAAGAATGCAAACGAACTTGATCTACTTGTCTTATACTGAAATGTAGATATAAATAAATATATAAACACATAAAATAGTTTTATTAATAATAAAATTTGTACCTACCTAAAGAATATATTTAAGTACTCTAGCCAACTACGCAAATTTTATGCCCCACCACGGCCTCAAACAATTAAAATTAATTTATAAATCAAAATTTGCAAAAAACCAGAAATAAGTCGGGCTTTTCATTTAAATGATCGTAAAATTGATAACAGTGTACATGAATCGTAGAATACATATAAAAACGGTTAAGTTAAATATGAGCATGAAAAAGTGTGGAAATAAAAATATTTATAAGGTTACGGCCATGTGTAATTTTATTAGGATACTAGCGGACGCGCGCAGCTTCGCTTGCGTATTTAGGGGTGAATTCTAATATCCCATGAAACGTGTGTTCAATGAAATATTTTTGAGTCTAAATTTCAAATTTTGTAAAAATCGGTGGCGAATTAAGAATTTTTCCATACAAACTTTCAACCCATTATTTGCACCCTTAGGGGGAGAATTCTAGAAAACTATGAAATACGTGTTCAATTAAATACTTTTAAAAATCTAAATTTCAAATTTTATAAAAATCGGTGCCGATTAAAATTTTTTTCCATACAAACTTTGAACCCCTATTTCACCCCTTTAGGGTTAAAATTTTTCAAAATCCCTTCTTAGTGGATGTCCAGATTACGAAAGTAAACATCTGTCCAAATTTCACGTTTCTACGCACTGCGGTTACGGCTGTGCGTGCGTCTTACCTCAGTCAGTGAGGACAAGTCCTTTTATATATATATATAGAATAGATAATGTGAATATCCTAATAAACTTAGCACAAGCATGTGACTGTAAGCGCGACAGGTCGTGGGTTCGATTCTACTCGACAATATTTAATATTTTCACTTCTTCGCTCTGATATCGAGCCAGTCCGCCACTCAAAATGCAATACCTTTAGAATTCACTGAAAAGTGATTAACGAAAGTGTCTTAACACTAGATTCCGAGGGTTTCTCCGCTTACCTTGCTATGTGCGGAAAAAACGTGAAGCTAAAAAAATATATTGGCGTTTGAGCTACATACGAGTATAACTGACTAAATGATGATATAATTGGCTTTTATAATTGGGTTTCACTTTTTTAGATACTTTTATTTAGTTAAATAGCATAAGCATTTTAAAACAAATATAGTGAAATTTATATAAATATGTTACCTTTATAAAATTGAACAGCTCAGAGTAATATTTGCTATACAGTTCGTAATCTGCCAGACAGTACACGCCGCCGGGCTCCATGCACTCTGCATAGTTGTCCATAGCGAAGAGTGGCGGCATTTTGTGATACTCGGTTTCTGTAACACGTCAGCATAGGTGATTACTTGCAGTTGCTTTGGCTCTCTACAAGAGTGCCATCATCTGCGTACTCGAAGATTCCAGGCTGGAGCATACTATTATATATGGACCAGGAAAAGCTGGCCCTTGAGGAACACCGAAATTTATATCTATTATATCTAAGTAATAGTCATCTATGACTTCTGTTATCGACCAATCCCTTAAGAAAAAGTTCCCGAGTTTAACGTTCAATATTCGCTTTGCCTTACCCTGCTTCTAGGTATCTATCTAGGTATTTCTAATATGACCTAATATTTCTAGGTATAAAAATAAACTCAAAATATTATGAACTTACCATTAACTTTAAAAATAACACCGGAACTTCCATCGAAAATTAATAAAAAAAACAATATTTTAAACATTATTTCATACATTATGCTTGCACACGTCCGGTTATAATCGAGTATTTCGCGCTTATTAAGTAATATTTAAGTTAACATTGAATATCCTTATTACTCTCAATAATAGAGTGACCATAAAATTAATAGGACAGATCTGTCAAGATCATTTATCTCATGATTGTATCATTAAACTGAAATTAATAGCAAATATTCAAGTCACTACAATCCCTTAGAGCACAAAAAAAAAGTAGTATATAGGTCATCAAAAGATACAAGTATTTATGCATTATTTTTTTGCATTATGTATAAAGGATACTTCTCGTGGACCTGCAGTTCTAAAATTTGGCATGAAGTGAGAACTTACAAAACAAATAAATAAGAAAATCCAAGTAGTAAAAACTCATAGAATAAAATCACTACACACTTATAATTATACTTAATTTTATACAAAATGAGTTTCACACACCTGCAAACTTAAAGTTTGTCAAGTTGTACGAAACGGATACGGAACCATCGGTGGGCGAGTCCTACTTGCACTTGATCGGTTTTTTATCAAGCTTATTCTTCATTCTGACAAATTTTGAAATAGTCGAATGAAGCTAATATTATAATGCCAGCGGTAAACTGGCTCGGTGGTTCTGCTGAGAAGAGATGGTTGAAAAAAGAAAAAAGATATTCAATTTTGATTTTAACTTCGATTCAATTGTAACTTTTACATTTCTTGTGTTTGACATACATAAAGTAGCGCATGCTATATTTATTTAAAAGTATTTCTAATGTACTGTCGTAATTTTTTTGTTTCTGCACTAATTCTTCACTTTAAGTGTAAAATACTAATAATATAAGTATAATACACATCCACAATTTTCGTTACAAATGCAAAGTCTTTATGCCTTCAAAATCATCATAATTATTAACATTAGAAAAGAAATATATACATAAAAAACTTCCGTACTGGTTGACAGTCGCCAAATAGCCAATCCTATATCTTATAAAACAAAGTCGCTTTTCGTGTCTGTCTGTTGTTTCTAACTCTTCTTCTTCTAAACCACCCAACG
>JAKRZM010000679.1:0-13948 GCA_036379175.1 Heliconius cydno galanthus | reverse complement strand
AACGTGAAATTTGGACAGATGTTTACTTTCGTAATCTGGACATCCACTAAGAAGGGATTTTGAAAAATTTTAACCCTAAAGGGGTGAAATAGGGGTTGAAAGTTTGTATGGAAAAATCTTTAAAACGCCACCGATTATTATAAAATTGGAAATTTAGACTCTATATTTAATTGAAATGAAGATATTTAATTGAAAACATGTTTCGTGGTTTATTAGAATTCACCCCTAATTAAGCAAGCGAAGTGCGTCCCCTAGTTCTCAATATAGATCTTAAATGAGTCCCCAAGCGAAACAATCATTTACTATGCCGCTAAATCTTTTAGCGTATAACTCGTTAGCTTTAAATACAAAGGCTTCCACTTGTATTTCTTGGTCCATTTTGGGTGCTGACTCCGCTTCCACCGTCACTATGGGAAGAATCGCCACGCCGACTACTAAGCCATATGAGAGTAACTGTAAAAATAGTAATATAAATAAATATATCTAATTTATCTAATTTAATACAACCATCGTGTTGCAGTAGAACAGTCTGCAGTAGAAAGTCTTGAAAATTGGTCAGTGTGTGGGGAACGAAGTATTTCAACATTGGATTTCTTCTACTCACCCTTCTATGCGGCAAAGAGATTAAAGCCATATAATCTAAATAGTATATATGTATGATATAACTATTATACTACTTTAATGGTAGTTAAACGCTTATTATCATTTTTCAGTTTGGAAATATGTATTTATCATTCATAAAATTACCTCTTTGACGTCGTCATCGAATTTGTTTCTAGGATAAACTTCAACGGCATCTATAGACAACCTTTCCAGCGCTTGTTCTAAATTCTTGTAGTAGTGGTCAAGTAGTTCATTGAAGTGCTCCTTCCTGAACTCCTCATCTGAGCCCAGGAAGATGAAGTACAAGAGGTCAGCCACTGGGTTGCCAGCGTGCACCGTTTGATAGTCCACTGTGATTGTGTTTAAAGAATTGTCCTGGAAAAGAAAAGGATTTCTTATTATTATCGGAGAAAATACAAACATATTTGATTTGAAGACGTCGAGGTGCAAGGGCACAAGCGTGCGACTGAAAACGCGACGGTTGTGAGTTCGATTCCTATTAGAGGAAATGAGATATTAAAATATAATTTATATTTTTTCGACAAGATACAGTCACCTCATTCAGGAAGAATTGACGACAGTAGACAAGGCGAATAAGAAGTCGTTGCAGATAGCTTAATATAATAATTCAATTAATTTCAATCAATTCCTTCGTTCAATCTTCGCTTGGAGAAATCATTATATTGATTTGCCCCCTTATTTCAGTTACTGCCTTTGATATACCTACAGTGCGGAAGACAATTAATTCAAATTTAGGCCGTAAATGGAGAACGAAGTTACTTAACACTAGGTTCCCTGTGCGTACCCCCACATACCTACATTATATATTAATGATAATCAACAAGGAGTATAATTATTTTATTCTTGTTTTCAACAGAACGCGGTGACACGCACATCTTGATTGAAGGTCAAATGGAACTAGAGATCGACATTAAAAACATTGCCTAATTCGTTCGGCCTTGACGTTCGAAATCATTTGGCAACAATTTGTATAGCTTGTTTTGCTGTCACTGGTTTTGGCACGATATTGAAGTCAAATTCAAAATTAAATTCAAATTATGAATTTACATATTTCTTGTTATATCATGCTGCTATTAAAGTTACTTTCTCAGAGCCGAGTAGAACCAGAGCAAAACTTATCACGCTAATCTCAGGAACTACTGGTTCTAATAAAAGTAAAAAGAGAGACAGAGAGAGAGAAATAGATATCTGTGTCATGTGTCATGTGTCAGGTGTCAAGCGCAACGATCTGTCACTTACATTTGATGTCGGGGACGAAAGCGTTTGTAATGATCGTATAAAATTTTTATCTTACAACTATTAAAACGTATACAACATGACAATTTACAGACATTAATGAAATTGTTTTCAAGAAAATGCTGATGAATATATTTATTTTATAATTCTGTTTAATTTATATTCATAACCATTTTTTATAATACATTTTTGTAAACATTATATTTTATTATGTATTTTTAATTTCGAATTTAATCTTATTGTATATTATTGCTAGTCGTTGTTATGTATTTCATTTAATTTTATTTGATTTTTCTGTATATTTTATATAGAAATAATTCGATTGTCTATTATTTTATAAAATTTCTAATGGTTGTGAACTCTGCATTCTGTTTGTTAATTGTTTTACCTATTCTTATAATAAGCTGCTAAGCTAAGTACCGTCTATTTACCGTCAACTATAATCCAAGCACGTACAGTACTATTATAATGTATATATTTATTTATTTAGCTTTTGTATTTATTTACTTCTTTATATATTATTATGTCTACTATACATTTAACTCAAAGGTTGACTTATATTAACTTGCCAATTATTGCCGCACTAGCACAATTAAAATTTTAATTGGAATAATTTAATTCTAATATTTGTAATTGCAGTCCTACAGAACGATCGTTATTGGAATCAGAGCATAAGAGATATAACTTAATCTCATATAAACTACTCTTATCTTTCGTCTCCATTATACTCTTTACTATTTTCTCTCGTATCATCCTCGCTTTGAATACTTTAGAAGATATAAACATAATTAAAAGATGGCTCAATTTGAGAAATTGATTTATTAGCTATAATGTTATTAATAATAACTCATACAAGATATGAATATTTAGGTGAGGCCGTAACGGCGCAGGGGCACAAGGTTGTGCCTGTAACGCGACGATTGTAGGTTCGATCGAGGTTATGTGTGTTATAACTATTATTTGATAATATTTTCATTTCTTCGCTCAGGCACCTAGGCAAAAGCCCGCCGTTGAGTTCCGAAAATCTTTCCGCCGAAATAAATCCGCAATGCCTCGTAAAATTCGGTGGAAAGTGGGGTACGAAGTGTGATTTAGTTTGATGAAAACAAACAAATGTATAAAATATATTAGTAAACAATAATTATTTCACAATTTATTTATATCCGCATAGGTTGCATGGTAATTACAATAATATAACCTAGGTATTACAAAACTTCGCACATAACGTAGTCACTATAAGTGCGCAGTAAATATACATATTATATTAGAAGTTAAAACACGAACGCTATTCAAATAATTAAATAAATTATCACTCTGTGTGATAATTTATTTAATTATTTGAAGCCGGCGAAGCCGCCGGCAGGTCGCTGGTAATTTATAATTAAAAATATAATATATCCCCCAAGTGAAATCGAACTCACAAGCATCTCGTTACAGTCAGTTAGATGCTTTCTCAATGAGTCACGACGGCTTTAAATTTTTAATAATAATGCTAAGTACTTGACGTGTAGAACCACCCAGTACGATACTTCTTTATAAAGATTTAATGATAACACAAGTAGTACTTTAACATATAATTAGTATGATAATGATATTATTTGAATAATTATGTATTTAAAGGTCAAATCTTATCACAATTATTTAGTTTTGATAAGAACATACAAAATAAATATATTGTAATCATATTGGAAAATGAAAGCATTGCGAACGCTTGTAGGTTCAATTTCTATCCAGGGGAAAGAGTTATTTCTTATTTCCTCGCTTAGGTAGGTAAGGTAAGCAATACGCCTTGTCCCTAAAATCAGATATAATGTGTTGAACGGTTTGCCTTAACAGTAGGTTTTCTATGATATATGCGATTCCAAGTTTTAAGACATGGTGTGTTGAGTGACGGAACTTAACGCCGTCTTATTTTTTACATGAGTGGTAAAATTACGATAATATAAACATAATTAACATCATTCCCACGAGTGGTTCCACTGCGCCTTGATCAATACGGCCTTCTATCTTTATGGAATAATTTTAGATAATGTGCTAAAATTTAGAGATATGTCACTTTTATTATATGGATACAACATGTTATTGTGTAAACGTTAATTGGGTTGATTATATGAACATTTGAACAAATATTTACTTTAAGTAACCGCAGGTGCTGCAGGCGCAGGGGCACAATGGTGACGACGGTTATGGGTTCGATTTCCATTAATTATTTCGCTCTGGTAACAAAGCGAAGCGTTGCATTCAACACCTATTGCCTGGAGAATTCAGCGGAAGTGTTTTAACACTAGTTTACTAGATTACCTCTGTTTACCTTACGTTATGCGGGATACAGCATGAAGAAAAAATCTATTCCATACGAACAATGCTATTTCATAACTAATTTACTGATTTTTTATCGTTCATACGTCTAACAAAGATTTTTAGTGGTATGATCTCCATCGCCACCATGGCTCACCTCTCCCCAGCAGAGTAGGCAGGTAGAGATTAATGCTATATATATATATATATATATATATATGCGGCATAATATAACTTTAAACATAGAATGTCATTCGATTGGAGAAGTTAAATATTTTTAACTGCAATGTGAGAGCCATAAATCGATATATGGGGCATGCTACGCTAAGCCTTTTTTTAATATGTTTAATTAGACCTGTACTAGTATAGGTTCTCAATAAAATTGGCATAGTAAATTGATAGAACAGTTTAGGAGTTACGGGAGCTCGAAGTCGTGAGTAACTGTTGGACACCATATTTGAAAGGGTGCATGTCCACACATGCACTCTTTCAAATATTGTTATCCAGTATTAATAACTGACAAATAAATAAATAAAATAGAGAGAATTGACTCCTCATCAAATGTGCTTTTTAATGATATTTCAGTTAATTATAATTATTTTATTATCTAGCGCAATCTCTAATTCTAAGGTTTTAAATATCGGCAGTAACTCCGATGAGAAAATAAATAATTATATAGTATAAGCGGCCGAAGCCACAAGCAGGGCGCTAGTATAAAATACATTTATTTTAGAGTATACGTATAGATGTATAGTAATTCAAGTACAACTATTCTCACTGACAGAGATAACAATTAACGGGCTTCCGCTTGAATTAACTTAAAAATTTACAACTTTTTAATTTTAGTGAATATATCATTTTTATAGGACAATTGTAAGTAAATTCATTAGATTTAAATAAAAAAAGTAGAACATTTGGAATTAGAATAATTAAAAAAAAACTTAATATGTTTATAAGTATNAAAAGAAAGAGGGAGAAAGAGAAAGGTATTATACACTACTCGTCTGTGTATGCGACTGTCGCGCCTGCGCACGTCTCATTTAACGGTTTTATTCCACGCATTTTTCTTACGGTTTTACTATCACATTTTTTTCAGTTCGGTCACGCAGCGAAATCCCTATCCCTTCCAAGCCTGCCGTAAGGAACTTCGTTCCAACATCATTCCCACTAGTGGTTCCGCTGTTTGACCAATACGGCCTTCTATCTTTATGGAATATTTTTTGATAATGTGCTAAAATTTAAAGTTATGTCACTTTTATGTAAACGTTAAGTGGGTTAATTATATGAACATAGATCGTAGTCTATTTGAGCAAATATTTACTTTAAGTAACCGCAGGTGCAGGAGCACAATGATGACGACGGTTATGGGTTCGATTTCCATTAATTATTTCGCTCTGGTAACAAAGCGAAGCGTAGCATTCAACACCTATTGCCTGTAGAATTCAGCGGAAATGTCTTGACACTAGTTTACTAGATTACCTCTGCTTACCTTGCATTATGCGGGATACAGCATGACGAAAAAATCTATTCCATACGAACAATGCTATTTCATAACTAATTTACTGATTTTTTATCGTTCATACGTCTAACAAAGATTTTTAGTGGTATGATCTCCATCGCCACCATGGCTCACCTCTCCCCAGCAGAGTAGGCAGGTGGAGATTATGCAGGTGGATGCTAACAAGATACTGTGTGGTGAGAGTTGACTAACCAGAGTTAGAGGGCATAATATAACTTTTAACATAGAATGTCATTCGATTGGAGAAGTTAAGTATTTTTAACTGCAATGTGAGAGCCATAAATCGATATATGGGGCATGCTACGCTAAGTCTTTTTTTATTATGTTTAATTAGACCTGTACTAGTATAGGTCCTCAATAAAATTGGCATAGTAAATTGATAGAACAGTTTAGGAGTTACGGGAGCTCGAAGTCGTGAGTAACTGTTGGACACCATATTTGAAAGGGTGCATGTGTGGACATGCTGTAATAATAAGTGACAAATAAATAAATAAAATAGAGAGAATTGACTCCTCATCAAATGTGCTTTTTAATGATATTTCAGTTAATTATATTTTTTCTAATTATATTATTATCTAGCCCAATCTCTAATTCTAAGGTTTTTAATACCGAAAGTAACTCAGATGAGAAAATAAATAATTATATAGTACAAGCGGCCGAAGCCACAAGCAGGGCGCTAGTATGAAATACATTTATTTTAGAATATACGCATAGATGTATGGTAATTCAACTACAACTATTCTCACTAGAAGGGATAACAATTGACGATGTCGCGTGGGCTTCCGCTTGAATTAACTTAAAAATTTACAACTTTTTAGTAATAGGTTTCTAATTTTAGTGATTATATCATTTTTATAGGACAATTGTAAGTAAATTCATTAGATTTAAATAATAAAAGTAGAACATTTGGAATTAGAATATTTAAAAAAAATCTTAATATGTTTATAAATATTATAAACAATCAAAGACATAAATTATTATATTAGTTGAGTTTATATTTGCTTTTAAATTAGAGATAAACAATTGAATTTATTTATAAATTAATGATATCATTATAATGTTTAGATTAAATTGTTACGAAGGCGTGATAACGTTTTATTGGCGCTGACGCAGTTGTAATATGTCTCACTGTACACGCGTAGATTGAGGATTCGAATCCAAATTAAGGATTTTTTTAAGCTTCACGTTTTATCCTTACTCTGTTTTCAACGCACTCTACAATTCTCGAGATGTTGCGTATTGAATGGTGGAATTCACAGTAACTCTTTGTTTTTCTGGAGCCAGAGGCAACGGCCTTTGCATAATAAAGTAAAATAGGAATAAAAAAATTACACAAGTAAACTCACCCCCTCACGAAACAAAAGATTACTCATCCTGTAGTCTCCATGGGCAATGACGGGATTGCCAATAACTCTATTATATGTCCGTAGATTGAAATTATTCTGAATAAATTTGCCCACTGACTCCTTTTGTTCGTCTTTGATGACATCCAATGATCTTTTGACCATCTTCTCAAATATATCTTTCATTGATTGTTCTATTTCTTCGTTGGGTTCTGCGCCGACTTTGTAAGGCATATCTGCTGTTAACTTTTCAAACTCTTCCGGTTCATACTTAGCAAAGGCAAAGGATAAAGCGTGAAATTTTGCCAAATTTTCAACAGCCTTGCTACCGTGAGACCAGTCCATGGACAAGAATCTGCTATACGGATTGTATCCTTTCTCTGCTAAATTCTCCATAACAACAATCTCGTTACCAAATTCAGCGTTGCATCCGTAGCACTTTGGGAATGTGTATCTATGCTCTTGGGGTACATTCATCTTTTCTTCTAATTTCTTGTATATTTTTACCAGTTTCCCGTAAACGAACCTCTCTGTGTCGAAAAGCCAGTCGGCATTCATGCGTTTCCTCATTGCCTCCTTCACAATAGCCACTTTCGCGAATAAATTGAGTTCATCTTTATTCGGAGAAGTAACATTTACTAGGAAAATGGCAGATGTAAAATTTCCACCACCAGAGGATATAGCTTTTATATTAGTTTCTCGCGGTATATAATTTATTTCATCTAATATTTTGTTTAGATATTCACGTAGAGTTTGTTCCGCGTCCGCCATAGTTCAATGCTAATTTACAACTGGTTCTGGTTCTATTGAGACCCGCCTGAGCAATCAAAGTAGTTATCTCTAGTGGTACAGTCATTGAGATTTACGTTCAATGGCAATACAGGCGATACTTGTGTGTAGTGTGTACGCTCCATGTTTAGATATAAATAATAACAAAGGAAGAATACGTGATAAGTCATTTGGGTGTTGTTATAATACTAGCTTCGGCTCGCGTTTTTATAAAATCTAATAAACCCTTTATTTTTTACAATTTACAATTTATTTCTTTTTAAGATTTAAAAATGTTCATTGGAGAGCGCTTAGTGTAAGTAGGTGAAAGAAAGTTACCTTAATAAGCCTTTAGAATGTCAACTTTTTCTCTTTTAACTTAATTCACGTTATTGGAACAACCATTTACAAAAGTAAATATTGTGACAACAGCTTACACGCTTTTATGATCTATTGTTAGGTTGTTATGATAATAAGATATAGAATCGTAACCATATATCATTGTAAATATACCATCAAGGAAAATATATACTAAATATGTACAAGCAGTGTTGCCTACGTGGACTACACGATTTTGAGTATTTTTAACACAGTTTTATTGAATCAACAACTAACCAGACGACATGTGGGTTAAAAGTTTTACACGGACTGCGAAGTGGGTTTCACAGATCCATTTTTAGATAAGAGTTATTGCAATGTTTTATTTATAAAAATGGGAATGTTTATCCTTGTTTCATTTTTAAGGTATAAATTACACAAAAAATTACATAAAATACCTTTTTTATTCTCAAGTTTGTGCTCGTACAACTATCACTGTAGCTGTGCATGGCGAAATTATTCTTCTTCTTCCTGGCATTAATCCCGGCTAAATGCATGCATGGCGAAATTATTACCTGTAGAGAAAACAACAGCACTAGCTAAACTATTAATAGTGTACTGTAATAAGCGAAAGACCCAACCCCACTAATCCCAGGTTAACTGTAATAGAATCTTAGAAACTGAATTCGAACTACTTGAAATAATTGTATTTTCATAAAATTTATTGTTATACGTAGTTAACGTGACAATATTATATTGTAGAATGATTGAGCTAATCTGTCAACTCTAGGAGAGCGAGAATATATTTTTGAAAATACCTTTTTAGGGTTCCCTACTTTAAATACAGAACCCTTATATTATATCTCCTTTGTCGGTCTATATGTCCATCTGTCCCTTAGTGCGTGTCAAGACCATTTATCTTAAGATCGTTTAATTCACCGTGAGTTCGCAAAAGTGTATACAATCCGAGTCATTTCCTTTTTGAACGCAATTATATCAATAACAGATCATAATTTTTTTTATATAAAATATATATTTATACCTATATATAAAAATAGAAAATATTTATATAACATAATTATAATTGATATGAGACTGTCGTGGTGCAGCGGTAAAGCATCTAACTGTACGCGACTGAACTAAACGCGGCGGTAGTTGGTTCTTTCCAGCTCGGGGTAGTTATCATACCAGAGTAGTGAATTATTTTGAAGTTAATTATCTGTTAACAATACAAAGCGCAGCGTTAAGATCCGCCATTCCATACACATGTCTCGATATTTCCACCTCTGCCTATCTTGCTATATCCGATATTAAACGTAAAGGTTAAAAAAAACAATGGAATTTTTATTCTAATCGATTCTACTCCAATGTCATCTTTACTTGTTTATTGTACTTATTAGTAATATTTTGAAATATTATTTTTATCAGTAAATGACTCTTTTAATATTTAATTGATATAAAAGTCTGATATTCTGCTTAGTCAGTTAGATAGGATAGGGTAGGATTTATAGTACCTACGAGCTCGTATTTTAAATTAGCTTTTTAATTTTGACCTTGGCCACGTGGTATTCGATTTTCTTATGAGATATTTTGTCGAGGTAAAATAGAATCTACAATGTTTAAAAATGGATCAACATTTAACTAAGAGTTCAAATTCTAAATTAAATATTTCTGTCTTTGAAGACGGTAGTATATGATACTTCCTTTTTTGAAGCTTCAAGCTGATAAGAACCTGCGAAACTAATTTAAAGCACTCGGTCCTCACTTTCGTACCTATCCTTTCGCCGAATTCTGGAACTTAGAACCTGTCACGTTTACAATTGCATTTACCCACTTCTCCTTTAGAGAAGTCGGTAAAAAAAATTACTATATATAAATGATTTTAACCAAGCAATCACTTAAGCTTTATAACATTGATTATAGATAGTATATGAACAACGCGTGCACGTGCGCGCTATCACTACTTATAAATTGATTAGGATAATCAGCTTTCTAAGATAGGTGTATGACTGTACCTGACGATTTTAAATTTGATTTCAATTCGGAGAAATGTTTGACAAACTAGAAAGATCGCGTTGTTAAGTTACGACACCACTCATTATATCTCTAGAGTCGAAGACTGATATTTTATTTGCTTATTTCCCTTAATATAAGGAATTCCAATATATGTATATTCAGTTTTTAATATCTGTCACTTGAAATTGATTTTTCTTGATTTAGTTCTGAAAAGTTTAATATTGAGGCCGTCGTGACGCAGCGGCACAAGGGTGTGACTGTAACGAGACGGTTGTGGATTCGATCCCCACTCGAGACAATAAAATATTTACATTTATATTTTCACTGCTTCGCTCTGGTGTCGAGAATTCTGCCACTCAACACGCAGGTTCCCTCTGCCTACCCTGCTGTGTACAGGATACAGTGTGAAGCTCATTTTTTTAAATATTAAGAATCGTTGCTCTATTAAAATTTTCAGGCACATTTATTCAATGCTGTAAGGTTCCACTTTTACGTAAAATTACGTATAATTATATTATTTTCATTGTTGTTATAACTAAAAATTTTAGGTTAGAATAATAAAAAAAATAAACTGATTTGATATATTTTTGGGAATAAAATTTTTAGAAAACAATTGAGAACGACAGCTTGTCACAAAAATTTGACATTTTCAAAGTATTCTCAATTCAGGCGACTATATGTCACACGATTAAATGGGGGATCATAGGATTTAAAAAATACCACGAGTTAAATTTCGGATTGCTCTTTATGAGGTCATAATTATTGGAAATGACCTCCTCTATCGACCCTATCGATTTGTCAATTAAAGGGTGAAATTCAAATTAATTCAACCCAAACCACGACAGGACCTAATATTTAAAGAAGAAAATAAATTTGGTCGCTAAGGGAGAAGTTAAAGATAAAATCGCCTTTTAACCTTCGCATATATTTAAAATATTTTCCGAATATATTATCGTCGCATATATTTAAGATATTTTCTGATTAGATAAAGCGCGCCGCTAAGTCCTTCCTCCCCTTACCTCTTTCCCTCATGTCTCTAAATGAGTGTAAAGTGAAGGAGGGATACTCTCTCTACGTATTCCGCTTGATGTATAGAATTATAGCGACAGCGCTTGTTATAATTAAAAATAAAATCAAAAGTAAGGAGCTTTGCTCTATACAAATCAACAGGGACATTTACGTATACATTTACACTATTAAGATTGATTTAAATGAGAAGAAAGCAGATAATCATTATTTTCCAAACATTTATGGTATAACAAACCGGTTACCAACATGTAACTGACGAAAACCACTTCAAAGGACATATCCAGAAACTGTATGAAATGCAAAATATATTTCTTACAGTCTTTTAAAAAGAATTCCGGGCAAAACTGGGTAAAACTCTCACGTCACGACTTTTAACTCATATCATTATTGCATATTTAAAGGAGGATGCCAAACAATGTAGTTGTTATAATTTTAATTGATCCCATCTGCTGTAAATGCATCAAAAGTAACTTAAAGGTTGCGAGCTGATGTCGATCCTCAATGATATAAAGTTTAAAACAAAACAATAATATGTTTATGACAAAGTATTTATTTAAATGTTTTATAGTTAATTATAAGGTAGAGTTATATTATTAATAAAGTACAGTAAATTTAAGCGTCTTTATTTTTTTGATTCTTGATGGGACCTCTTTCAAAGAAGATTTTGAATAATTGATAAGCTGGAGCCTCTACCAGCAGGTACAAGATGAAAGCCAACACGTAACAGACGAACGCCACTCCAATGAATAAGAAAAACTGTAAGGAATAATATTTTATAATGAAATTTTTATTATTTTATAGAAACAGTGAAAACCTGGCGAAAAGTAGAGTATTGTATATTTAAAAGAGAATGCCAAATAACATAATTATTATAATTATAATTTAATTATTTTGAAAAGAAATATTTATTTAAATCGTAATCGTGTGAGTCGAACGCACAACGATCGTGCTTATATACACATTTTGCACTACTACGCCATGATAGCCATATAATGCAAATATAATTAAATTAGTTATGTCAAAAATATGCATTATTTGTAGGGAATATTTTACATTATAAGTTGTCGTTGGAACGATATATAAAAAAAATATTTACAAAAAATATCTTACCAAATTTAAAAACGAAACAGGCATTAGATGTGTTCTTGAAGCGACCAAAAAATTATACAAGTCAATATTAATTAAGAACACTCCGTACGACAGTTTCCCCATTATTTCAAATCCGTGCCATTCAAATAATGCTTGTGATAAACCTAGAACCAAATAAAACATGATGAGGTTAAAAACTGATCCGTACCGACCGTACGACCGTATCTATACCGTAATTCTAATTACTTTATTATACGTCCATCTATCTGTCTGTCCAGGTCCAAATATTAAAAACTGACTGAAATTTATATACTCGTAGTCTACAGTTTCATGGAGCACAGTAAATTAGCTAGAAGTGACTGCCATCGAAAGGTATCAGTCATTATTATATATTGTCGTTGAATTAAGAAAAAAGTAATAAACTGCAATTAACTATCCGGTACACTTAGAAGCACTTCACTCTTGACTTACGTTTGGGTTTCGTACATACTGAAAAGTGTGCATGCAAGTATGTATCATTTAACCTTAAAATTAAAAAAGAAATTACCATTAAACTTCAATATAACCCCCAAAGTCCACACACAAGTTATGAGTCCAATCACAAATCGATGTAATGCTGCGAATATTAAGGTAAACAACGGCGGTGGTGCATGCGGATGTTCCAACGAGAGGCTCATGCTTTGAAATACGCAGATTATTAAAACAATGCTGAGCCAGCACATCACATTGCCGAGCTGGAAGAAAGAATACAGTAAGTATAATATAAAAGAAACACCTTCACGCAAGCAACAAACGTATAAGAATTTCAACGTAGCTCGATGGCTTAGATGGTCAGAGCACTAGAACGGTTTCTTCGAGCGGTCTTAATAAGTATTTTTCTTTCTTAAGTGTGGCATGACACCTTAAAAATGTTTGAAAATACAATCCTTGATTTGTCCAAAACATTTGATTGCGTTGAGCACTCAACAAAGGTCATGTCTATACCTTTACGGCATAAGAGGGATGTTCAAGTGAATGGTACAACTTCTTCTGGATAGACCCCTGTAGGACCCCTATAGTTATTCTTTATTAATTTCTTAGTCCTTTCCTCTTTCCAATTTACATATATAAATTATTTACAATATCTACATTCTATAAATAGTGTAACCGTGGATACTGATAATCCTACGGTATTTCGTGGTATCACCAATGACTCTAAAATACAATGGGGACCTCTTATTGGCCAATAGACTTGTATCAACAGCTTTCGTAGTTAAAACATAAGATTATTAACTAAACCGAACTAGCCTTTTCCCAAAAACTAATTAATCATTAATAAAAATACCTTAAGGCATTATTCATACTACCTTGAAATAACGTATTTCTGTTTTCCTCTGTTTCAAGTAATACCCAAGGTAGGCGCTGCCCATACCCGTTATAAAGCACGGTAGATTATTTTGTACGAGTACGTGGTAGTTATGAAAATTTCTATCCGTTAACGCACGTAGAGCTCTGTAACATAGTTAGTAAATTAAAATCTAAATAGTAAATTCAAAATAAGTAAAAAAAACGAAAAGAAAAAGAGCTAAAAAGCTTCAAAGGGGCATTCCATAAAAATTAAATAAAAATTTTAAATGTTACATTTTATGGACTTATTATTAAGATCCACGCTCCGCCTAGTTCTGGAACTCTACGCCGCACATTTTCTAGAGCGGAGAAAAGAAATATT
>JAKRZM010000678.1:0-10370 GCA_036379175.1 Heliconius cydno galanthus | reverse complement strand
TATATAACTTAATAATACTCACATGGCGATTAAACACATAGGTATGCGAGTGCAATCAATTGCAGCAATAACTCCAAGAAAGGCACCAATTTGGTAGTAGTTTTTAGCACTCTCTTGATATATTTTTATATGCTCACTGCATATATTTGTAATTGCTGACACTGACTACATAACACTATCATTACTATCACTCGAAGAAATGTCACTCCACATATTTATTTACTTTAAAAATCAAATATAATATAAATGCAATTTTGCAATCCGGGGATATGATAAAGTAAACCGTAAAATATGTCGGATCACAGTTAGCTGTCATCCAACGTAACGCTTAACGTCGTGTTTTGCTATCCAACGTAATGTCAAAATGGACAGATCGTTTATTGGCACGCACAAGCTGTAATTTTCATACAAAGTTCCCTCTTCATCTCCAGTTAGTCCTCCCAACGATAGATTGAAGTTAAAGATTGAAAATGAAGTACTTCGATAGGTTATTGGCAAGCTAAACTCAAAAAATGGATTGATATTTCAATCTATGTTTGCAATTTATGGATTAGGATTGATTATTAACATTGGGCGTTAATATATATAGTTCAGATTTTTCATCATCAATAATTTAGTTTTATTATTAAAGGATGTTTTGTAATCAACAATGTTAACAGACAATAAATTTTATGAAAATTTACACAAAATATTAATTAAAACTTAACCTATTATAACTAACTTGATAAAACATGGCTAATTTTAAATTAAATTATAGGTATTTAGGTTTTGTAATATCCAGTAAACGAAATATATCTAGAACAATAACTGGATACCAAAGATAAAAAGCAGAAAAAATTCTTCATCATATAAAGATCTAGTTATTAACATTAGATTTACCAGACCAGTCAAAATGACTGGTCGTGCAAAATCAATTCAAACTTCCTATTACATATAATATTTACTTAGAACATTTATTTAAGTGGAGAATACATTTTATGAATTTAATGTTATTTTATACACATTAATAATAAATATATTTTTTGTTATTACCATTTATACCTGTACCAGTCAAAATGACTGGTGCAAGTTTTTACAAAGAAATTTATGATTTCAGCAAAATCATGCGATCGATATATTAGATATAGCTCCCATGCGTCTATCCTTGTTGTTTGTTTTGAGCTTTGTTCAACACACAAAATAAAATCTTAACCTAAGAGATCTTCAAGCGTAACTATTGATTTTTATGTTTAAGTGAGTTCAGATTTACGTTAAAACATGTTTTTTGACCATTTTTGTGTGTAGTTTGTCTGTAGTTGATACCTTTTTTGTGACTTTGTATTTTCGCTAAGTTTTTTTTATAAAATAAGAACATAATACGCAAAATTTAAAGTAAGTCAAGCTATACCTAATGTAGTCATATGTTAAAAAGTCCTGTTTCAAACGAGATAGCTCTGCTAGTTTAAAAATATTTTTTTAGGGAGAAGCCTAAAACGAAGAAAGTGTCTTATTTAAACCTATTTTATAGCGATCTTTAGTCACTGAAAATGTCCAACGAAAAAAAGTTTTTTTGCATATTTACTTAACACTAGAACTATAGGCCAGTCATTTTGACTGGTCTGGTAGTTCTCGTATTATTCAAATTTTGACGATAGTAATAAATAAATCAATGGTAAGACTCAGCTGTTTTTGGAACTATTCATGACCAGTCAAAATGACTGGTCATGGTATAAGTAGCATTGTTTTTTTTATGGTAAATCTAGTGTTAGTTACTGTTCATAAACAAAAGTCTAGTAATTGATATTTGTAATATGAAGATTGCATGGATTTATAATTGTATCGTACCATACATATAACATTAAGAGACATGGTATCAAGTTATCACGACTTACATCGACAAAGGCTTGAATTTCGATCCATATCAAAGTTTACATTAAGTCATTAGTTTTGAGAAAAATACCTATAAGTATTTATATTTAAAAAATAGGAGTAGAAAGATATTGAAAAATATCTTAATACTAATAAGATAGTTTTTAACTATTTAAATCAAGGAACAGCAGATTATTTATCTTTAACTTTAAAAAAACAATTTTTTTGTCATAAGATTTTTTTTTCTCAAATACCCTACTAATAATTAATTAAGACTGAGAATGGAGATGGAGGAGGAAAAGGAACGAAATGATATAGTTTATAAACTTAGGCCAATACAAAGATTTAATTCAAATATTTTTCTTTGGTTTAGTATTTTTTATTATTTACTTCTTTCATATGGATGTTATTGAGCATATTGAAAATACAAGATTTGTACGGTATTTATTAGCTTGAGTTTGCTAGAATAAATTAAGAAAATTATACTTTCATTCCTTTATGACGTAATTTTTTTATTTGTCGAATTTAATCTAAACATTATTTCAATTCTTGCATTTGAGATTTTCGTTAACTTTAATAGTCATATAGTCCCACATAGAACACTTATGTTTGAATCATCCTAATTTTTTTGCCTAGTGATTATTTAAAACATATTCTGTGCAAATTTTTCTTGAATGTTATCTTTAACTTTTAAAATTTTTACAAACAATTAAAATCAAAAATACATTTATTTTCCTACCTAATTATTATATGTCTAAATTATCAGTAAAAAAAGTTATTAAACTATTTTAAATGATCGATCTGACGTCAACGGGTATCCGTTGATATCAATGTTCTTACATTGATTGAATTGAATTAAATTTTTTTAAACGATATTCTGGCGTTAACAGATAAAATTAATCATTTTTAACTTGCAGCTTATAATAACCTGAAAAACTATATGCGAATGTTAATACCGCAGGGATTTTCAACCTCTACATCTTTTGAACTACTTAATGATGTAAACTTGGTTAAAAAATCAAAAACTTATTTTCTAAGCATACCTAGACCAAAAAAAAATGTTTTTTGTCTTAGACACTACAATCAAATTGTATTAAATATATGGTTCAATGCTCCTTCATTCATAAAAACTATCTAAACGATCTACTTATCTTCCAAAAAATCTTAATCGAATCAAAGCTGCAACTAAATTATTGCTGCACTTCATCATAATTTTTTTTAAAATGTTTAAGCTATCATCAAACTGGGTAGCCACATGATTGCTCGTAAATAATTTAATCTTAGAAAAAGAATCTATATATTAAAAAAAAAGAAGTTTTTATTGTTAAGAAACACAAATTCTCTACATATCAAGATCTGTTTGCAAAAAGTTTTTTCTTTTCTTTTTTTACTGACGAAATATACAGTAATTCATTTAAGTAAAGTTATTTCTTGAAGTAATTACTCTCACGTGTTCCAAGTCAAAATTAAAAAACATTACAGACTTTTTTGCTATGTAGTCTTAGGCAAAACTTGCAGGTCTTTTAAGTCTTCTTTAGTCATCCGGTATTAAATTTTCAAACTGTAAATAGTAAGATCCAATGGATAACTTACACTTTATTTTATATTAATTGTGGAAATTAGTCACAACACAACCCCGTGCTATGATAGAGAGGATACTTCCTTTTTACTCGCAACAATACCCAGTGGTTTAACTTATAACTGCTTTTGCATTTATTTCCTGCCCCTACTGTTTTTGATTATTCAAAAATAATCCTCTACTTTTCTCTCTATTCTTGTTACCATTTCAATTTTTTCTAGCAAGTAAAATTATCTGGGTTGTTATTATTATTATATAAATCTAAATTCTATATTGCTATCCTGGCTGTTCTTGTTTGAAATTTTACTTTTGACTTTGAATAGAAGGTTTTTAAGTTGTAAGCGTATATAAAAAAGTTTTTATTTCAGATCACTCATTGCTGTAGCCAATGAGGTTATTCAATAAAATTATCATTATTATCTACTTCTAAGATATATAAAAATTTAATACAAGTTGTTGCTAATAAATACAATTTCTTTGAGAATTTTCTATTTTTATTAATGTAATTTTAAATAATTCGTTAAAAAATAAACTATGAATATGTTTTCAAGATCAAAAATAACATGTTTAGTTTTTCTTATGGTATGTTTTCTTCAATCAATAAAAACCTCAGTTTATTTTATTCTATAATATTTTTCTCAGACAGAATGTTCATATCTTTTAATGTAAAAACAAAAATTCTTTTTTTTACAACTTTTTAATGTATGAGATCTTATTACTTGTTTATAATACTTTAAAAATTATTTATCTGCTCTTTAACGAAGTGATTGTTGTAAAAGAAAATACAAGAAAAAAGATAAGAATTCGAAAAAAAATATAATTTATTTAAAGTCATTGTAGTATAAATGATGAGTCTTGGACGAGATACCTTTTGAACTACATAAAATAAATTCATTAGACAATAACAAGTTAAATATGCTCATGTGTAAAGTTTTAATTTCTTCCTTTTATCTTCATTTAAGGCTCGAATAACGATCTTAAAGTCTTTGTTTTGAAGTCATACATTCTTTCAGGAATGATCGGAAGTTTGTTAATAGCATCAATTTTCTCTTCTTCTCGATTAAGATCTTCATTTTCAACTATTTAAGCGTTAGTACCCACTTCTATTTGTGCGCCATTTGACTGATTGTTGTTAAACAGTTGTGTGTTACTATGTGTTTCATCTAAATCAAGGACACGATTGGCTTCATCAAAGGATTCACGGTTGGGAATACTAGCTCTTATCTTAATCCTATAAATATGATCTTTTTTAAAGTTACTAGAGGATTTATTATTGCTGACCAAAGATTCAATTGGATTATTTTTAGATCTTATTTTATTGTTATCAACCACAGAATCAGGTAAATTATTATTAGATGTTATGCCATTGGTACTAACTAAACTATTACTAGATCTTATGCCATTGTTATCCATCATAGAGTCAACTGAATTAAGACTTCCATTTTTATCAATCATAGAATCGACTGAATACGCATATAGGACCGCACTTTGACATAGCTTGAACTATTGATTTACGCCCAATGTTAATAATCAATCCTAATCCAAAAATTGCTACCAGATTGAAATAGACAGAGATGGAGGTAGGCATGCAGGTTAGTGATTGGATAGATATGTCGGACAGTACGAGATAGACGTTAACTGGAGATAGGAGATACATTATTAATATTGGGCGTTAGTGTTAAATCTCCCCATTTATTTTAATATGTTTTTTAGGCATTTTAATGTGTATTTTCTCAAAATTTGATGTCGTTTGATAACTTTAAGTTTTTTTAAAGCTTCTCTGCTTTTAAAAAGAAAAAATGATATTTAATCTTTAATTTAATTTAATAGACTCTAACGATTTGATTTTTAGGGTTAAACATGTTTTTAAAGCATCTTAAGGAATTTAATTCGTTTTTAAAAACTTTGGATATGAGTTATGATGTTATGAGAAAAGAGCAAGAAAGTCTTATTTATCAAGAATTTAGAAAACAAATTGAAAAAAAGGGTTGCAGATTCATCATTCCCGTTTTAAACGGGATAGCTCTGCTAGTATTTAAATAATGCTCGTTTGAAAATACAAGAGAAAACAAATAGATTTTATTGATTGTTACATAAAGAAAAAATATAAAGATTTATAATGTTTGATTTAAAAAATTAAATTAACTATTGACTGATAAAAATTATCATCTCTTTACTTCTAAATGAAATATTAAAGATAAAACTATCGTTGTAAAAAGCTGTTTAAAGGAACCGTACTTTCTAGAAAACTTATTCACAAGTCGCAAAATTCTCCTTTTAATTAAATAAATAACATCACATGCCTGCAAATCATTTTGATCAATATTATATTATATTTATAAGGGGAATATTATTTTACTAGTATACCTTGTATCTTTTTTTACCAGTAGCAAGAACATTCTCTTACACATTTAACAATAATGAATAGATTTAAATCTCCTATTAATTTCCATTATAAAATACTAGCAAAGCTTAAAATTTTAACCTTTTTTCGATTTGTTTTTTTAAATTCTGTATGTATGTGACTTTCTTACTCTTTTTTTACAACATTATAACTCATATCTAAAGTTTTCGAAAATAAATCTAACTTAAACATAGTACCCATAAAAATGCTTTAAAAACATACTTCATTTTAAAAATCAAATCAATGAAGTCTTATAAACAAAAATAACCACTTTATTGTTTTCATAATTTTTTCTTTTTTTCTTAGAATAGGGGTCAAAAAATTATTTTGAAATCCTTTTATTAATATTATAGCAGAGTTATCTCGTTTGAAACGGGCCTTTTCAAGGTATGACTACATTAGATATAGCTTGATTTATGTTAAGTTTGGTGTATTATGTTCACATTTTAAAAAAAACTTATTGAAAATACAAAGTTACAAAAAAGACATCGAAATTGGACTTAGTACACATTGATATGCTTAAACAATACGTTTAAACATAAAAATTGAAACAACAAAATATTAAAAGCTATTATACATGCTTGTCTCTTTTTGTAATTTTCTACTTTTTACAATTTTTAGGGGTAAAAACTTCAAAAATAAAAAATGTATATATATTGATTGATGATGATGATGATGATGATTGAAAAATTCTTAAATACCTTTATCAACATATTAGTCCTAATGAATAGACTATAAAAATCTGATTATTAATAGAGGATGATATTAATAGAAGGATAATACAGTAACCTAGTGATCATTTAGGTTACATTGAAAGTGCAAGCTATTTGTTTGTTACCTACCGAGCTTCAAGACGTGATGTACACGTTTTTTTAGCTTCAAAAACTGAACTATTTCTTAATATAAAATTTTCTTAATAATTACTTAAATTCTAAAGATTAATTTACAATGATTAACTGATCTTCTTTTAAAGATTAAACTCATAATTTTATACTTGTATTAAAAGAAAATAAGATTACGGAAGAATTACTGATAGAACAAAAATCTTGCGTCATTTGCATAAAGATCATCTTTTTAACTAATTTACCTTGTTTAACAATTTTGTTTGTTAGAAACCAGTTCAAAATATCCAATAAATTCATTAAACCTTGTTTCTGATTTTTTATGTTATTAAATATTCGAAGTATTCCTGTTTGATTCATGGAGAGCAGACTTTATTGGAGTTAAAATCTGAGCTCTGCTAGAGGGGGAATTAAATAATTTAGCACTATATTTCCTGGATTTCTGAGGAGTCACTAAAACATTATTCTTTTCTTTATCTACATAATCACTAGAAAAGTCTTTCTCAATAGATGCTTTCCTATCCTGATTATCCATCTTAAGGGCTTTCTGCAACATTAAAATTTACAGAAAAATATTTTTACCTTAATAAGAAAAATATATCAAAAACAAATTTTATTGTTTAATTTAAAAACATATTGCAAACACGAAGTTAAAATAATATTTTAGTTTCTAAAATGTAGTTCATAGTAATCTTAAAACATAAATTAACGCCTCGCTTATTTTTTTTGAAGAAAACAACATCTATTGTTTTAAATACCAAGAATTAAAGTCATGAATCTTAAATTCAAAAATCAAGAAAAAAAAACTTCTTAATGACCTTTGTTACTTCTCCTTTTTTGTTTTATAGTAACAGTTTCATTTTTTAACGTAATGCTATTAGAAAGGATCATATCACCCCTCCATACCTCCTGTTTGCTAACAGATAATCCCATCTTATCATAAATATTTTTTTTAAATTCTTTAACTGTACAACTTTCTACAACCATTCTATTGTTTAACGTTGTAATGCTGCTGTCAAAGAGCACTATTACATCCCCCTTATTACTTAATTCATTCTCCATATGTGATTTAATATCATCCTCTAGGATTGATTCTTTGCAAATAGGACATTTTTGATACTCCGTCAAAATATACACGTTATTTAGATATTTATAGTAAGGCTTATTATGTGATAACCTTCCTAAAATTTCAAATTTGATAAATTTCGCTAAAGGCTTTCTATTTTTTAAAAAATTGTAAACTTTCTTGTTTTTCAATTGCTGATAACATCTAAGGTAATTTTCGTATATATAGTCATAATTAGAGCATCTATCTTCAAATTATTATTTGTAGATTGAGAAGTCCACACCTCCTTATTATTTTTTGAACTTCCTTCACTATTTTCTAAAATAGTTTGAATAATTTCATCCTTGATGTCTTCATCTTTAGCAAAATTGACTGTAAAAACCATGAGGACCCCTTTGTAAACACAAAAATATTTAACCCTTAAGGTGACCTACCTTATGATTATCTCCAGAAACACATCAATTCAGAAGTAGAGATTTACACACTTAACAATAAGAAATATAGAGGACTTCTTATGGGGATAGACAACTATGTAAATGTTCGACTTAATGATGCCTTTGAGTATTCTGAGGATTTAGATTCTAACTTTATTGGTAATATTTTGATTAATGGTGGAAACGTTGCTTTTTTTAATTTGTTATAAATAGAACTTTTTTAAGAATGCATGAATATTCTGTCTTTTTAAACTAAAGGTTCTTGTTTGTATTTTTTGGATATACTTGTTTCGATATCTTTGCTTTAATATACAAACTTACTTATTAAGTATGTTTCATCAATTATATTTAATACGATGTATAAAGTAACAGAATTAAATTATTAATCTTTTCAAACTATTATCCTTGGTTTAAAATATCTGACGAAAAAAGAGTTTGTAGATATCAAAATTAAAATTTTTATGAAAATCTTTTAATTGTTGTAATGATTAAATTTTTTTTAATAACAAGAAAAAAACTGTATTTCAATCAACAATAAATACAGTGATTGCTATTTGAAAAATTTTAAAAATTATTTAAAAAAAAAAAAAAAATAAGGGGTAAGAATATGAGTCCAGACATGAAAAATAACAAAAGCAAGACTTCTTTTATTTCCGTACTGCTGGGTGGGTTTATAGCTTTAGTAATAAGTATAGTAGCTTATTTTGTTGCAAGACTAGTGTGTGGAACTTATCTTGAAGTAGATCCAAAGATGTACGGCAGAATGTTCATAGCTTGGAGGCTAGGAGGGGGAGACTCAAGTATGATCCTTGGTAGATACAAGCCTCTTAAAGCAACTAATCTTCCATCCAAGGACGAAGTAAAAGTTTTTATTTATTGAGTTTTTATTGACAAAGCTCAAAAAGAGGAATGTTTGTTGATCAGTGGTAATTATCCGGAACATTACCCTAGAGAACCAGAATACCAGTGGTCTTTGGCTGATGGTAAGAATGGTGCTTACTACAAATTCTTGGCTTTGAGATTACGTGTTATTGCTAAGCTGGAAGGCACAACTGTTGAAGGTCTTGTTAAGCAAGCTAAAACTGGATTGAAGGAAAAAAAATAGATAAAATTTTTAAGGAGAAGTTTTTCATTCCTGATTCTAAAATAACATCTAATGATGTTAAAGGCTTTTTTGATGGTAGGGATGTTGAAATCTGGAAGAATGCAGCTCCTGATTTTGTTACTATTCTTGAAAATTTATACAAAGGAAAAGCAAATTACAAGTTTGACGGTGAAAAGGTTGGGTCAGAACTGGATAAAGATATTAAACAGATGTGTAAAAAGCTTGGATATGAGAATGTTTCTTCTGACCAAATCGCAAAGTTTTTTAAGGACTTAGGTACGATCAATACGACTTCACATGAGTCTAATATGTATTCTAGATTCTTTTATCTATTAGTTTTTTTGACTATTAATAACAACTATGACTACATTCAAGAGAGTACGGGCAAGAGCAAGAAGGATACAAATGAAAACGAAGTAAAGATGTTAGAATTAGCTAACATTTATGCACAAATTGTATCAAGAGTATTTCCAGAGAGTTACGATTATGAAAACAAGGATATTTCTGTGTTTAAGAAAGTTGCTAACTTCTTTGGACCTAATTTGGATGTTTCAAAATCAAGACAAAATATGTCGTTGCTGGTGTTCCGCAGGGTGGCGTGTTGTCTCCTTTGCTATTTTCTATGTTTATNTCTGACTTACCTACCGCAATCAAGGACATTAACAATAGCTTGGAGAGTATATCTTGTTGGAGTAAGTCATTTGGTCTACATCTTAACTCAAAAAAAACTCAACTGATTTTAATTAATAAAAAATAAAAAAACAAAAATAGCTTTATTCTCATAATTTTTTTTTACAAGTTGAGTCGCTGAGACTTCCCAGTAAGTAATCAAGGATTTAGGAAGGACTTGTGTTGGGAATGACTCGCTTCTCCGTTTGGTACATTTAAGCTTAGAGAATAGTTAATAGATATAACAGAAAACAAATAAGGGGGCCGTAAATGTAGGCATTTGTGCCTGTGTAAGAGTGTGTGTGCGTGTGTGTTGGGTGTGTGTGTGTGTGTGTATGTGTGTGTGTGGGTGTGTGTCTGTGTGTGTGTGCGCATGAGGTATGAGAGGGTCCGTGCATGTCCTGTACTATATATTAATAGATT
>JAKRZM010000675.1:1171341-1211534 GCA_036379175.1 Heliconius cydno galanthus | reverse complement strand
TTATAAATTGACAAAAAATATAAAAGTAACTAATGAACTCGACTTTCACTACTTGTAAGATACTAAAAATTGCATTCCGATGCTATTTCTCTATTGATTCTCTGTACAGCGTTAGTTATTAAATTGATATATTTATTTATTATAGGAGATGATTCTAGTCTAGTCAATCTAGATGTGTCTAGTCAATCAATAAGAAGATAAAGAACTGGCACACATACAAGATATGAGATGACAAAATTATAAAATCTTTGTAAAACTATTTTTCACTTTTTAGTTCGTTTTTAGAAGTCGATTTTTCTTTTTGTTAAAAATTAATTTTTACATTTATTTTTTCTCATAAATAGATAAATAAAAATAGATATAGCTACTAGATATATATTTAAATTAACGACTGCGATTGATTTCTATACTTCCTTAATCTTAAACATAAAATTATGTAAGAAACAAGGCAGCTTTAGGTCAAATAAGTTATGTTAGCGAAGCATAGATAGATAAACCCTATAGGTTCCCTTGTCTTACATCAGAAGATAATGATTACGGCGAATGAAAGTAAACGTTATCGACACAGCTGCGGTCCGTCGGAAGTATAGCAATTATTGAGATACCTACGAATATTGTGCTATTATGAAACATTACAACTACTTTAAATAATAGAGCTAGGTTACCATGTATGTAAGCTTTACTAATAATTTCTATCTAAAGACATTTTTTGGACGAGCCTGGACTTTACCTTTGAACAGGGGATGTTCGTGTAAACATTGTTTTTTTAATTTTTCGGCGCTAATTTTTTGTTAGTAAGATTTCTGAGGTGGGCACCCATTGATAGTCACGTTGTCATTTTGACAAAGACCTCCTCCAGGCTATTCCTTATATGATCGCAATACTTGCAGCTAAATAAATAACTATACTACTAAATACCTCTTGATCTAAAGCCAGTTCTTCGTCTCCCTCCACTCCCGCATCAGGCACATCGTCTTCCTCTTCAGACGCCACAGCGACTCCGAGGAGAAGCAGCGCTATGAATAAACTCCACCTAAAACCAAAGGACGGGTACATGAATTTAAATATACATGGATTATTGGATGGATTATTCTCTCGCTCTACTGCTTACCCGTCTGTATGCGGGATGATAAGTGTATCATCTTTACAGTGGTAAAGCTTCATTCCTCATTTTCAGCCCACTCTTCAAAACAATGCGTGTTCAGCGGCTGAACTCAATACCGCCCGCGCTTTTGTCATGCTACCAGAATTATGTAATGAAAATAAATTATTCCCCGAGTGGGAATTGTATCCACACTTGTTGAAAATACGATGAAATTAAACGTATAATCGAATCCGAATCGAATTTTATCACTTAAATTTTGATCATAATTTCATCAATATAATATATTAATGTATGAAAAGAATGTACTATAATTGTTTTATCATACATAAAGAGTCCTAAGTTTACGCATTACGTAGATAAGTATTAGATTATAAAAGTCACATATCCCTTACAAGAATCATTACATAATCTCAAATAAAAATGTTTTAGTAAAACACGGTTAATTAATAATATTATTGTCAGATAAATAATTAATATAGAAAGTAGCCGTAGCAGGAAAGTAGCAGTCATGAGGAATTGTCAAATATTGACTACTTATTGTGGCACCTTCGGCCAAATGCGGTAATAGCATTACGTGTTTGGAATTCACTTTCTACTGTTTTTAAATGCATTTCTAGATACCTACTATATAAACATAGAAATGACATGATATTTAGAAAAGGATTTAAAGCCTATCTAAGTTAACTGTTTATATAAATAGTAATTACAAATATAGGCCTCACGTCTATGGAGAACAGATTTCAATTTATTAAAACCTAACTAATGTAGAGTTCTTTTTAAAATTGAAAATTCCTTTTACATGTTCATATAAAACCTCATTGTGTAATGTGGCAGAATAGACAGAAAGAGCCAAGTATAAGCTATAAGCTTGTAATGCCACTCCGCTCCCCACTTTTCGCCAAGTTCTGGAGACATTCCGTGTTGAATGGCGGAACATTTGCTCCTCAAAATAGTTGCATTAAAATGCATTACAGTTGTAACGTCCATTAAGTTCAGTGGTTCCCTCGTTGGCAACCCGCGATGGCGGCGGTGGCTGTGACCGCAGCAATGCGTTACGCTTGCACTATAGTTGCAACTGCAAACTGTGAAGAGTTTCTTAATTCTGTTTCAACTTTCAGCCCTTTTGTATTTGAAACGCCAATTCTAAGATAAAAAATATATATTTCATATTGTAATCGAGGTGTTGTGGAATTGTGGATTCGATATAATTCGGAGTAGTTAATTATTTTCATTAAGTTCGGCGTTATGGTTTTAATTTGAGCTGCCTAACGTATCTTGTAAAATAGACGGAGAAAACTTAGTGATAAATTACTTTACTATCCTCATCTATATATATAAAATCGAAAGGTCACTCACTCATCACGAAATCTCAGAAACTACATGTGCTAGGAATCTGAAATTTTGCATAGGAGTTATTTATAGGACGTAGTTGCTTGCTAAGGGGGGAATTTGCAATATTCGACTTTTAAGGGGTTGTTTTTGGGGTTGAAAGTTTGTATGAAACTTCGTTACTACAAATTCTAGACGTAGGTACTCATAGAGACATAAATTAATAATAACGTAATTCACGCAGGCGAAGCCGCGGGCGGGCCGCTAGTCTTTCATAAATTTTAGAGCAAATGTATTATAAATATAACTTTTAACCAAATTAAATTTGAATCCTCATTAAATTCAGAACGACCAAGAAATGAAGATATTATAATAGTTATATATATAAAAGGTTATTTCGATAAACTTATGTATAGTTTAATGGTAGTAGACTAGAGCATCAATGTGGGTTATACAGTACATATACTGTATAACTTATACACGTATTGCAATACAAGATTGACTGGTCGGCAGTAGGCTCGTGGGTGTGGCATGGTATTTACTCAGCTATAATTAGTTCTGAAGAAAGCTGTTGTGTAATTTAAAATTTATTATCAAAATCTCAGTTAACCAAATGGTTAAATAAATGTGTCGGTTCAAATGTTAAAGATTGTTTGTGGTGTTAGACAAATTGCTGCATTAAATTATGGCATTAGAGGTAGCAATCTTTAGGTTATCTCTGTCTGTCTCGTCCTTCTCTCTCTCTCTCATATATCACAAAATTAAAATTTAAAAAATTCTGACTACAAAAGCGACGGTTGTGTATTCTCCGCCAAGGGATATTTATATATATTTTTATATATTTTTATTTTCCCATTCTCATTATACAGCAATATCTCAAAAAATTGGGAGGAAAGTGGAGAACGAAGTAACTTTACACTACGTTTCCCTTTTCCAACATACCACTACCTACCTATATATATATACACTACCTATATATATTTAATCATTGGTGTAACGTGATATTCACAAAACTAAACTGTAATTAGATCTGAAGAAAGTTATTACATTTAAAATTTGACGCGACGACTTCTGACGTTTTATTTATAGCAGTGGCCATATTAAAATTACGCAACGGCCTTTAGAAATTGTTTTTTAGCTTCAAAAGGAGACACTCGTTACGTAAACACACTGATGATAAGTTGTTTAATGTCGACTTGCATATCTTGACTTTTTCTCGGTAATAAAAAATAAGCTTCTTGTAATTTTTAACTGGTTTTATATTGTATTATTACCTACATGCGTAATAAAGTATTCGTGTCGATTTTTTTATAGGTTACAACTTACTACTGAGTAATTCTGCCCATTTATGGTTTAAACTTTAAGTTGATTGTGCTTAATTTATTTGTAGAAATATTTTTTTATTGTTTTTGACGCCATTGAGGTTCTGTTGGCATTTGTGAGCGTGAACGCTATGGTTCTAGGCTTATTTAGTTCTATGGTAGCTGTAATGTTAAACAAAATCTGTCGTCGCCATCATTCCACGTAATATTTAAGAAGGACCCATTTATCCATCATCCATTTATCCCATTGAACAAGGCGAGACATGAAGATAAACGAAAAGAATACTTTTCTTAAAATTAATTAAAAATACATTTCTAATATAAATACATTAACATGATGTAAAAATAATTACATACATACAGCGCGCTTATCGGTGAGCGATCTTATTACTTTGTTTGCATTTGTTAACCTACAAATGTGTAGAAAACGATTTAAAAGAAATATAATTATTTTATTAATATTTTTTAGTTTTGCTCAGCTGATATTTTGTATTAAAATTAAATATATGTTATTTGAAGAAATTTCCATCTACGGTAATGAATGAAGAATTTATATGAATAATGCATTTATTATATATTCTTTTATATACTTCTGAGTATGGCACTCGACTTTCTTGTGAAATTAGGCTATTATTAATATTACGTCAATTTACCGTTACACCGCTCAATCACAAACTTAAAAATTGTGTCATATTTTATTAAATTTCTAAGTCAGTTATTTGTAACACCCAAATTAAATTGTATAATAATAATTATAATTTTGAAATGGTTACTTTTAATTACTTTTAAAATTGCTAATTTATGTAACAGACACTTCACTGTACCTAAACATGACGATTGCGATTGGTATGTCGAACTACGGATGTAGAAAGCCTATAAGTTATGAGATAAATATTTAGAACACTATTTTAAGTGATAATCAGGTAAATACAACATCAATTTCAATAACACTTGTATTTTAAGATACACTAATACATGAAACGACGATTATGGGTTCGATTCCCACTTGGAGAATAAGATATTTAATATTTTAATTTATCGATTGCGTTTTTCACAATCTCTCGAGAATTCGGTGGAAACTAAAGAACGGAAGCGTCTAAATGGGAACGGAGTGTCCTAACATTAGGTTCCCAGTTTCCATCTGACTACCCTGCAATGTGCATAAAGCTAAAAAAACATTTTTTTTTATTTAAAAATTTCCATATTATTCCATAAATCAATTATAATAAGTAAAGTATCTATGCAATAACAAATCAAATTAGACATTATCAACGAGAGCCGTGTAATAGTTTAGAAAAATATCAAGGCTCAACTTTGATTAATTTTAATTCAATCAAATTCCAGCAATATAAATAAAAACTTTACGAAATACAATAAAAACATATAAAAATAGATTGTAAAAACTATACAAGTTAGTTTTTAAATGCGTTTTTTAATGAAAATAAGCAAATTGGATTCAGTACATTGCTTAAAAGTAATCACTCACCGACCTCGAGTTTCATTACTTGACAATGAAACGCAACGTCGTGATGAGAAAAGTGTTTAAAACAGACAAACTGTTAACCGTGTAATAAAGTAACTTAAGTCATCTATATAATTATTTCGATAGCTTTAAATAAACAAAAAAAGAGTTAACTATAAGTATTTATAAAAATATAATCAAGCTAAGTTTATTATCTTTAAAATCCTGTATAAGATCAAAAGAAATTGTTTAAATATCTATAGGATAAGTAAAAAAACTAATCTAGCGATAAGAAGTTCAAATATAATTAGACCGGAATATGTACGAAATTTCAACTTTGGACCTGTGGACCTTTCAATTTTATTTTTATACGTTTATAAAATTATTCTGGAAACAATCTCTTATGGAAATAATAAAATAATTAATGTCATGTAAATCATTTAAATATAATTTTGCATATACTACACATTATTTTAACAATAATAAGGAAATCCTTTTACTAAGATTTACTCTTAAACAGGTAAATGTGACAATGAATCAGTCGACCTTTAGATTTTTTTTTAATTTAATAATAAATAATGTTTATATTTTTAGAATAAAATTTGCATAGGTAATAAAATAATATTTTTAATACGTTTAAGTAATTAGTTTCTTATGATATTAAAAACTAAATTAATATTTTTATTAGTTTCAGTTGTATAGAGGATTCTTACTGATACTAAAGTATGAAGTAATTTTTGGAGGAGAAGGCAACGATTTGTGGGTCTCACCATCTAGACCAAGTTGGTGTAGTCGAAATGGAATAAATACCTGAATAATAACAAAATACCGTCTAATTCATAATAAGTTTAATTAACATTATGATGTTTTTAAATAATAAATACCAAAAATAGATATTAAAATAAATCAAACTAAAAGGTCAAAACAGTTTACATCCTTCACACATGTTAAATGTTTATTGAACTATAAAAAAATATTTCCTCAATTCTTATAATTTATATTTATTGCACAATAGTATTGATTTTTTTTATTTTGCACGTCTCTTATATATCTGCACAATTAGAAACATTACGTAGTCTACGGGATGAGTTATATTCATTTTCTCGATGTAGACTGTGGCTGTAAATGCGACACGTTTTGGGTTTGATTCTCACTCGAAAAAATGAAATATTTAATATTTTCATTTTCTTCGTCCTGGTCTACCTACCCAGCGAAAAGCCTCCAGAATTCTGCTGAAAATGAGGAACGAAGTGTCGTAACACTAGGTTCTCTAGCCCTGTTCCTAGCCTAGGGGGCGCAAGGGTTTTATTGCACACGGCCGCCCCTGTTCTTAACATAATATTTTAACCATATCAATGGACTACCGCTACCACAATATTACCATATACATTACTAGCGATTAACATATAAACTTACAAAATATAATTAAAATTATTTCATTGATTATAATAAAAATAACACCAATATAAAACCTGAGTCATACAACGTCAGTTGGTCCGCAGTGTGCAGACAGCAGTGCAAGTCTCGCGTGCCGATGCGACATTATCTCGAGATTTCACTTTCCTTCGTTCGTATTATGTAATACGTCACGTTGGTTTTCTTCGGGAAATAGCGTATAATTTTATATCAATATATGGCTACTTTAAGATATAATCGTGATCAAATTTAATTTTAAATGAGAAATTTATTTATTAGTAGGTAGGTAGGCTATGCTAATATTGTAAAGCTGAAGAGTTTGTTGGTTTATTCTGCTAATCTCGGGAACAGGTGATTCGTATTGAAAAATAGTAGCAGGTAATAAGCTAGTTGTAAATTACTGATTTTTGTTTCATATTGCTTGTTCGGAAAGAATTTTAATTTAAATATAAGGTAAATTGTTTTGGCGTCAAAAAATCCATGGCAAGATCGAAAATGGTGTATAAAAAATATATAAAGAGGCCCATATAAATAAAGTACGAAATATGAAAATATTTGTTTACTTAATATAATTTAAATAATTCTCTAATATTACTATTGAATATTTTAATGAATTTATTATAAAAGGTCAGCAATAACAACTTTTTATAAAAAAAACTATCATAATAGAAATTATTTCTGTTATATATTGTTAGGTAAGTTTAGAAATCTAGTTATAGCACAAAACCTGAATTCAATTTTATTTGCATGAAGGTTATTCTCAAGAAACTTATCTCATTGAAGACATTGACATTATTTAGTATGAACCGGGACCGGTTTTCAAAACAATGCTCGTCTCTAATGAATTTGCCCATTGAAAGATGACACTTGTGACACAATTGGTCTGTATTCAACGTTTAACAAGATAGTAGCAGATTTGTGGTCCAGAGGAACATTTATATACTTACTTAGAAAACTTTCGTTATCGTTATCGGATAAGAAGAAATATAGAGATGGATGTCTTTGGATAAAGAGAGAACGGAATGTTTTTATATTAATTTCTCCTATGCCATATTCACATGGTATATCAAAATACAAACAAACATTTTTTTGTAATATGAATTCCAGCTTGAAATAAGTGAAGACATCTAGAGTATAAGTTACTGAGACCTTTTGTCGCATGCTCGAATTATATCTTAAACTGCCACCAAGGTCACCTTTGTTAGAAAGAATACATTTGAAGATAAATGGATTTTTCTACTTTCAATGAACGGTAATTTATCGTCAAGCGTGTTGGGTAACGGCCCTCAATTCGATTTGGTAATAGTCAACTCGATAATCGAATGACATGTACTCGCAAATGTCTCTATCGAATAGGAAGGTTGAATTGTGTAATATCATGTTAAATATACTCNGTATATTCTTCACGGGTGTAAAAGAAATGAAGCGAATATCCGATAGCTAACTAACTAGCAGATTCATGTTTTGGCGGTTTTCTTAGTTAGTTACTAGTTCTTCGTTATGAAATCGAACTACTAAATAAATGAATAAGGTTGAAATTTGGATTTAAAATTTGATTTTGTATTTTAACATTATTTCAATTTAATTACTAAATATTGTTTTTTTAACTTATGTTTATAGTTTATAAAGCATTTTTTATGTAATACTAATTAAATATATTTATTATTATATTATAATTTTATACTTATGATTGCGCTTATTGACAAGTCGAAAAAAAAACGATATCTGAAAACCGTTTTTGATATCGATACGAAAACCATATATCGGTTTCATAACCGTTAACGGAAAAAAACGATAACGCCCATCTCTAATAGGAATGTTTGTATATGACAATCCTTTCTATTTTTTAAGCAGTTGGTTAAAACCTGTCAAATACTCAGTTTATTATTGTAAAACATAGCAAACGCGGATTAGTATAAATTTCTAAAAATAAACTACACAGTTAAATATTGCATGAGCTCTACCGGAAGACAAAATAACCAATATCCTTTATCTTATTATACTCTCACGAATCCAATTATTATTGGTAATTCTGATGAAATCTACGATTTAATGAATCAAGAGATATTTGCTTCGGATAACATTAATTATTGGAAAATAATACTGTTTTTATCAGTGCACTGTCTGGTTCACTGAGTTGGAGTTTTTAAATTCGAGTAGAAATATCTTGCTGTAGTTTTTTTTGGATATAGAAAGCTGCGAAAACAAAATATTATTACCTAAAATATCTACAACCGTTTAACAATAAACAATAATAAATATAATATTCTCGAATTCATTTTTTAATAACTAAGGACGTTTAAAATTTAAGAGTGAACCTGAAATTAAATATTGATAAAAAATAAATATAATATACATTTACATAGCTATTGCTGCGAAATAAGTCAGTGTCAAAAATAACTCTAAGAAATGAACCACAATATCTATCTAACGAGTGCATAAACATACAATAAATATATATATGTGAGAAACTAACCAAAATAATATCAACAAGTCAATCGGACATATTAAATATTATTAAATAAACAACTAGCAAAAAAACATTTACATATAAAAATGACCGGAAAAGCATAATATACAATTAAAATTATTTAACATATTATGCGTTCCGTCGTAATATTGTTTGTCTAATTGAAATACCGGCTCATATAATTTGTTTGTACACGCCACGCGCCAACGCGATGTAGAGTCCAATAAAAAATATATGCAATTATAAACGATTGATTAACGATGTGTGTGTACTTAATAATTTCCTTCCCGGGAGTCGAAAGCATTATTTACTTGTAATTTTATTGAGTAGATTTTATAGTTTCTTTTTTTTTTCCAAATAATTTATTGAAATTGTAATATATTTCAGCATTATTCCTAGTGTCACATCTCACATTGCTGTTAACTTTCCTCCTACATTTAAGAGATTGCGTTTTAAGTACCAGAAGACCGTGAGGAGCCTGAGATTGAAGGATTGTACATCTCTCATTAGAACATTGTCTCTAGGATTAATGGAGAACGGGATGTCTTAATACTAGGTTCCAGGTTCCCTCTGCCTACCCTGCTCCGTGTGGAACACAGCGTAAAATTAAAGAAAATCCTAATAATAATAAATTAAGTATAGCAAGAGGATATAGCATTAATTAAATATCATCAGCTATCAAGATTCCTTTAACTTTATACTATTAATTTTAACTTTAAATAATAATATATAAAGCTTACAGTTGAATAATATTCTTAGATATGTTAGTTTCTCGCTCCTAATCGAGTTTAGGTAAGGTAGGTACTGTGTTCGATATGTTGCAACTAGCAATGCCCACCTGCAGCTTCGTGTGAAAACTGGACGCGGTATAAGCGATGAGAGAATTTTGTTGTAAAATATAAGACATATTATGTTTTTCATCTCATGCCATCTCGTACGACTCGCATATACATATATATATTCCAGCTTCACGTCGTATCCCGCACAAAGCATGGTAGACAGAGGGAACCTAGTGTTAAGAAACTCCATATCCCACTTTCCGCCGAAATTTTCGAGGCATTGCGTGTTGAGTGGTGGAACTCAACGCCTTTTGCTTTTTGCTTGGTGCTAGAGCAAAGAAAATATTAATAAATAATAATTCATTCAATCGAATGAGGATCGAATCCACGACTTTCGAGTTACAGCTAAACCCTTGTGCCCCTCGGCTACAACGACCTCATAATATTATATTAGTTTAGTTTGTAAATATTTACTAATATTTACAAACAGTAACCGCGAACAAGCCGTGTGTATTCACCTGTGTCATTCAAACCACACGCGTATTATGTTCCCTGGTGGTAATATACCAGTGCAGCATTAAATAGAAAATGGAGGAAGTTTAGCATTCTAATTATAAGTATCGGACGTAATAGTGTCCAACTAATTATTATAAAATATCGACATGCAATGACATTCAGTAATTGACTCTTTTAAACGTTTGTCGATGAGTATCCATGTATAAAAAACGCATATATTTTCTTTACAAAACTGTCTCGTTACACGCGACGGTTCTGGGTTTATATCTAAACTAGCTACTAAGTAATAAAGTACTGTTACATTAAGCTTTTGAATATAGATAAAAATATTAATTATATTTTTAATATATGATTATAATCATTTAGGGCTTAAAATTGAAACTGTTTTATCTCAATTAAATTTTTTATGCGAGTGTTATATTGTCAAACTTGTGGACTAGAACAGGTATTGCGAAACCACGTGGTTTAATCATGTGTATACGCTTATGTTAATACTCGTACTTTGAAATACGTTACCTCGTTATTTGTAGCTTATTTGGACTGAGATATTTATGTATGATGCGTTTCCAATACATTAAACGAAGTATTTAATTATAAAGTACTGAACATTTAATTTAGTAGTTTCTGTTTTAACATCTTTACAATTGAAATAGTACGTATCTATATATAAATTAAATAAGAAAACTTGTTTTGAAATATCGCTTAACATTTAAATTATGCAAAATAATATATACTCTATTCTTGATTAATATTTACAAAGATAAAAAAATATCCATCCGCTTGCATGTCCGCTTTGTATCTAAATATCATTAGTGATATAATAACTTTGTTTTTTTTATGTTTATAAATAAATATGTAAATGCGCATGCGCCTCGAACTCGTTGAACTCTTTTACACGCTCATAATACGCTAACGGTTTTTACTACTTCCAGACATGCAAACTGAATCTTTATACTAAAATAAAAAGTTAAAGGGCTGGTTGGTTTAACGTTTAATCTCAGGAACTCCTGGTCTGAATTGGAAAATTATATTTTTCGAGGAAGGTTATAGGTTTATCACGTTATTCGTTTCAATGTAACCCGCTATACGAGGGGAGGAGAACTATTATTAATATTGGCCAAGGAGGCGAGGCCACGGGTAAAAGCTAGTGTAAATATAAAGATTGAATAAAAAATAAAAATAAACCATTGTAATTGCCATTCGAATCGAACTCGCAACACTTAACAGTAGTAATATCGATTTAAATAGAACTTTCACTTATAGATAATCGGCATTCATTGTGCATCGGAAATTAAATTAGATCTACTTTCATCTCGTTTTATATTTATTATAAACGTAATCGGTAGAAAATTTAAGTGAGTAGTTTTATTATAAGTGATGATTTAAAATATTTTTCCGGCTGTCATTTTTTAATGAATGAGTTTCATAATGGTAAAATTTCGATTATTATTTCAAATTCTGTACAAAGGAATGATATGAATGGAATTATCGGTGGAATTTCATGTTTTTTTTTTTATTTCTCTCGTATGCAAATTGTATAGTTTGAACATTTTGAGAAAGAAATAAATGTTATTTCCCAAATATAAAGTGAAAAAGCACTCTCACAAAATGTTATATATTTTATTGTTTTACTCAAATATTGTATTAAGTATTTCGTCGTTTTAATTATTGATATATTATATTCACAAAAATTAATAACATAATTAAATTGTTTATAATTATCGGTAAAATCAGGTCTTTCCGAGTGAATAAAAATATTTGGCCATAACTTAGATTACCTTAATTTCTGATAGGAAACTTATCGTATAGTACTCATAACTTTTAAAGACTAGCTGTCTAATGTCGATACCTTTAAAGAAGGCTTTACGAGACGAAACTGTATATGAATATGAGTATATAATAAAAATATTTTAAATTAATAAACTATGTTAATAAAATTAACTACTTTACCATTTATTCATATAAACAATTATACTCTACCGTCTCTACCTTTGAGTAGAAAGCTATTGATTTCACATATTAATAGTAAATTAAACAGAATGTGTTATTTTAGTATACACAAATGTAAAAACATTATTTGGCTTGATATGTAACTTTACTGCTTTTTCGAAATGGCGTATAAAATTTTAATAAAATCTCTCTCTACCATTACGTGTGCTGCAATCTTAAATAATCCAGATAACAAGTAATCAGATGATCTAGTAACAAAATTAAGACCAACTCGAGGTAATAAAAGATTTCAAAACGTTAAATCAATGTGTAACAAGAATTCCAGTATTACAAGAAGATGGTTAAACATTAAATTACGAAGCGAAAAGGAGTATAATTACCTAATTTCCATTTTTTTTGCACAATTTTTTTTCCACAACACAATTTTTCAATATCAGTTACAGTGTACGAGTGTACGCTCGCGGGGAGGAACTGCGCCGCTCGGGCTTTCACCCTCATTTATAAGCAACGTCGGAGCGCTAGAAGAAATGCAACCGTTTGGCAATACTACGCGAATTCGAGCGATTCGGAAAAATATTCTAAACTACCAGACGATTGGGGCTTCGGACATTGAAAATAATCAAGAATTAAAAATAGTGTTTTTAATTCTTGATAAATATACAACGGTTATCACTATTTTATGCATGTATTTGTATAAAAATGTATTAATTGCATTAAAGAGAAAACGAGAATGATAATATGTTTTTATTTTAGCAGAAATTATTTGGAATTTTATTTCTATAGTCACATTATTAATCTAAATCGATATAGACGTTCCTAAATTGTTTTACACATTGTCCTTGTTTAATGATACAATATTCTGATCCGGAATTTAAATATTTAAAATTAAAAACATAAACAAGACATTAAGCCAAAGGAAACTTGATGTGAAAATAGTTGGTTCTCCACTCTCCGCCCGAATTTGATAAGTTGAGTGACGAAACTAAATGCCGCACTTTGAAATAACTTGCATGTTTAAAAATAGCTTGTTGTTCTAGAAATATGCAATTTTTTTTAACCTATTATCACACAACTCTATTTTTTAGTACCACATAACTAGAAAGTACGTCTCAACAGAAGTTAGCTTACAGATACCAAACAGATCATAACAGATATTTAGTAATAACACAGATCTTACAGTTACTTTTCTTAGATTAAAAAAGGATAAGAATTTTTTTTTCAAGAACGATAACCTTATTTGTGATTAAGTAAAATATTTTAAACTCTTCGCGGGATCAAATCCGCAACGTTCAAAATTTTATATAAATAAAAAATAAATCAGCTTCACGCTGTATCCCGCACACAGCAGGGTAGGCAGAGGGAATCTAGTGTTAAGACACTCCGTTCCCCACTTTCTGCCGAATTCTGGAGGCATTGCGCGTTGAGTGGCAGAACTCAACGCCGCGCTTTGCCTCGAAACCAGAACGAAGAGATGGAAATATAAACGTAAATAAATATTTCACTTCCTCGAGTGGGGATCGAACCCACAAATTTTATGTATCTAAAAAAACAGTTAAAACTAACTCATCAATAATGGAGCGACTCCAAAATTGGAAAGTGTTTAATACAATTAGTCTTATTCAATAATATTACGTAATACCATCTTAAATAGGCGGCTGTAAACTAATGAAATTATTTTACCGTGTGAAAATTGAGGCTATATTTTATTTAATGCGTCCAAATTTCATTTTACGGTTTATTGTAGTGAAATTGGACGTTCACTGAATTTAAAAAAGAAAATATGTAATTTGTTCCGTATTGCCATTTTCTTAAAATAGTGTAAGAATAGCAGGTTTTTTATACTTACTGCTTACCTTTTCGTATAATCTCACCATCGTGGTGCAATATGCTGGCATGTGATTGTAAATGCAATGATTGTTGGTTCGATTTCCATCAAGGCAAGGTAATTTGATTATTTTTTTACTCTTCTTTGGTAAGACAAAATCCGGCGTGAAAATTCCATCAAATAATTTTTATTTTATCATTAAAATCAATCTATAATACATACAAGAATAAAATAAATTTTAATGATTTACAGCCATTGGTATCCTAAAAGTGTAAAATTTCAAAAATGTCACATTGTATTTATTTATAAGCTAAACCATTTTGAATATCAATAACCAAATAATTTAAATCTTTTAGTATACCTGAACCTTTACATGTTTACGTTTTTATAATAAAATAAAATAAAACAATTTCTTATTCTTATTATTAAGAATTTTAGGCATTGCGTGTTCATTAGCGAAACTCAACGCTGCGGCTTGCCTCATTCCCAGAACAAGCAAATAAAAATATTAAATATTTCGTTTTTCTTGAGTGGGAGTTGAACCCACAACCTATCGACCTTTCAGTCAGTCGTACGCTTGTACTCCTACACTAGAACTGGCCTCAATACGTATTATTATAATAAAATTAATTTAGTGGATATACGATTTTCCTAAATATGAGAAACATTAATAGAAACTGGAAATGGAAACCTAGTTTATTTTATTTCAACGTGCAAAAATTAGCAAATTATCTAACAACCAGTCCCATCTGTTATTAATTGAGTTTGTTTCCTTTCCGAAAGTGCCTTTAGCGATTATTGGCACGAAACTTACCTAATTTTGCAAGCACGCTTATAAAGAAATCTATCGTATGTTTCAGAGCATACGTATTTCACAATAAAATTAAATTAAAATTATATGAAAATTTTTAAAATTATATTGCAATATACCAACTCATTATATATTTTATATGTTTTGCCAACATTATTATGTTGGCACCATTTAAATCAAATGGATAGAAAATATACGCGTATAGATCTTTATTATTATCGAGTTCGAAAACTTGTAGAAAAGGCTGCAGTTTGTTTATATTAATGCATATTAAAAATTGTAGTAACATCTCTTCACTCATCTCTTAATTTCTCTCCGAATGTTCCTTAAAATGTTTTTCTTGCATCAATATAAATAATAGTATTTATTAAATTTGCTTCAACTAATGCTCATGTGCGCCTAATATGAATATTAGTCATTTATGTTAAATTCTATTACTACTTATAATTATTTAGATTTTAGCGTAACACTATATCCCGCAAATAGCAAGGTAAGCAGAGGGAACCATATGTTAAGGCATTTCGTTCTCCGCTTTCAGCCCTAATTTCAAGTCATTGCGAGCGGCGGAACTCAACGCCGCGTTTTATTTTTTATTATCAAATGGAGGAAATTAAATTAATAATTTCTCCGAACAGGAATCGATCTCAGAACCGTTGCGTTTACAGTCATATGCTGTGCCGCTGCCTCACATCATTATGATACTAAACATTTTTTGCGATACTTAATATATCTTTACCTTTATAATTTAATACTTGATCTTCATAAATTTTCTTTACAAATATCATAAAATATTATTTTTATGACATTTCACATTGAGGTTCCCAAAACGCGAAATAAACACTCAGGCTGTTATAGCGCAGCGGCACAACGTCTAGTTGTAAACACGACGGTCATGATTTCGATTCCCACTAAAGGGAATAAATTATTAATATTTAATAATTTTCTCGCTCTGGTAAAAAGAACAGAGTTAAGTTCCACCAATCCAGCCATCTCGAAAATTGTAAAGGAGTTTTTTTAGTAATCTAAAAATTAAATAATAGGTAACTAACTGTTACAATTTTATAGCAGAAGAAAATTACAGTAAAGTGACGTCATGAACCAGCACATTCTGTTCAATTGTACTACGTCTTTTATTAGACAATAGTTGTAATATTATCACATTAGCCTATATATATTAAAATTCCTAGAAAATTAGTATAATATTGGTTATCTACACGAAGATGATACCTACTTGAGACAAAATTCTCGAAATGGTTATTATACCTGCTTAATGGCTGTTGATTGAATTACAAAAATTACAACTGCTGTTACAAAATTGCTATTTTTTATTTTCAGAGAATTCACGACACAAATTTAAATCGAGTATTATTTATTTCTGATTTTAATTGTATTTGGCGAAATATATTGACTGCTTTTTTTATAATTTTCTATATTATAGAGACACGAGCAACACGGGCAGAAATATAGACGTAAGAATCTTGCCACTTTAGACTTTATACTAGACTCTGGGTTACAATTATTAAGATTTGATAAATTATGCTTAGGATTAAAACAATCGTAAATTTTAAATTCATTCGTATCTAGAAAGTCAGGTGTCCTAAACTTCTGTTCTTCAGATTTTGAATCAACATGATGCTCCCATGACGTTAACGGTAAAAGGAATTCTTCATTTAAACTTTGCTTTGAAGGGGGCTGCGATTTGAAAACTAGTGTTGCCAAATTAACCATAGAAAAGCTGTTACGATGATGGAGACCGTCTCCCAGAACAATATCACCCTTTTTGTCTTTTGTATCTTTTTCAGAGCACAACTTCATTCTTAATACAGTAACGTCGGAGTCGCTCGGCCATGATATTACATCGGGCATGTCATATTTTCGTTTCTTACATCGTAACTTTTTACTCTTTTTCTTATTATGTTCTACGTCTACTCGGGATAACCCAGTTTCTAAGCTTTTAGCAAAACCAGCTGATAAACTGCTGTCGTTGTCTGAAGGTATGTTAAAAGCGACTTGTCGGATATTCCCATTGGCTTTTTGTATATCTATAATATCTTCGATTTTTCTTATTTGCGTTTGTTGTGATTCGATATTTAGATCCATCAATATAATTTTTAAGTCAACAATTTACCAAAACCAAAATATTTTTATACTAAGTTTTAATTTTTTATATCAAGTTGGCTTTATGACATTATCAATCATTTTGTGTATATTTATAATATTTGCCAGTAGTTTCATTCTTTTTGTGGTATCTTTTTGATGTTGCGTTAAAAGGAACGATAAGTTACGTCCATTATCATTACACAATTATTATATTTTTATGTGTGTTGTATGTTATAGCTAATATTCACAAAAAACATATTTTCTTTTGAAATATTGACATTTTTATTTTATTTTATTTATTCACTTTTTCTTTAATTTATATTTACTGTAAAAATTTCAGAACTTGACATTTGGGAAATACAAAATGTCATCATATTGTCATTCTCGAGAGGAGGATGGTGTAATGTTTTCGCTTGGTTAATTTCCTTTTTCTTACGATGGAATCTACTAGCCCTGATGCTGATGGTAGTGATAAATGTGCCATCAATGGGGACTGCTTGCCAACGTTAAATAATGACTCCATAAGCTTAAATCACACGAAAAACATAGACGACATCTCTACGCCTTCAGAATTGAAATTCGATGAAGGTATTGTAAACAACTATTTTGAATTTAATGACTTCCTATCGTGTTCTTTTTAAGTCGTAAAATGCAACGATAATGAATAAATCGAAAGCTATATTGCTTCCCTTTATTACTACAAAATTAAACTTCCTGTCACTTCCATTTTTGTTTATTTAGACTTTGAGTTCGAGGACCCTGATGTCACCGAGAAACGAAAGGAACTAGAAAAATGTCTCATGAACCCTGATGTAGTCAATCTAGAGCAATGGCAATTTTTTGCAAAAAGTAAAAGTGGCTTAATTTCTGGTAAGTCTGAACTTCACATTTTTTGAAATGCATTTTAATCACACATGGCACGTCATTGAACTTTCTTTTTTTGTGTATGTAAATTAAGTAATCTCATTACTTGCATGATTTTCATTTATGTATTTTAGTCATCATATTATTCACACATTGAAATTAAACATTCTCAAATTATTATTTTTTTCTAGATGAATACAGAAGAAAAATATGGCCGTTGTTAGTGGGAGTGACAAAAGAGGAAATGACAGAACCACCATCACTAGATGAACTTTCTACTCACCCTGAGTATAATCAGGTTATTGATTGATCTTAATTATCTTTTTCCAAATATTATTGCTAAATATAAAAATAACAGTTTTCACACATATAGCAAAATATGCTATAATAAGGTTAAGAGTGGAATCTTATCTACTAATAATAATTAAAACATTAAAAAAAAAAATTCAATTCAGTCAAATTGCTTATTTAACATTACATATTCCCACATAGCCTATGCCTACCCTAGGCATGAAGAAATCAGTGTTAAGATACTTTATTCTCAGCAACATGTTGCTCAATCTTTCTTAAGGAAGTAGGGACTTAATCCCACAATTGATTGTTTGAAAGATGTGTTAAAATTAATATTTATTATAATGATGAGAGGCAGACATGGTGCAGTGGCATGAGCATGTACTATAAAAAAGCAAAGCCATAGTAGGTTAAATCCTCACTGGATGGAATGAATTGTTTGATGTTTTTCATTTCTTCATAAAAAGTTAAAATGTGACAGTGAGTTGATTAAACACATAACGCCTCAATAAATTAGCGGCAATTGGGGAACATGGTTTTTCACCACTTGTTTTTTCTTTTCTCCCCTGTTAGATCAAGTTGTATCCCTCAATGCAACTTAAAGCTAAAGTAACATATTGTAATAATAAAACTTCAGGTGGTACTAGACGTCAATAGATCATTGAAGAGGTTTCCTCCCGGCATTCCATATGAACAGAGAGTGGCGCTGCAGGACCAGCTTACTGTCCTCATACTCAGAGTCATCATTAAATATCCACATTTGAAATATTACCAAGTGAGTATATTGGTATTTGCAGGATACATTATGATAAAAATATACTCTTACTTGGAATTGAAATCCATTGATTATTAATGTATATGTTTACTTATTACATATATTTAGTTACACACATTTGTGGTTTTGTTTACAACCACTTGTTTGTCATCTCTTGTAATGTGAACCATATATAATTAATAATATGTCTGGCATCATATAAAATTATATTTATAATATAATAATTTATCTATTATATATGTTATAATTATTTATTATATACCTTATTAAATCGAATTAATTTATTAGAAAAAAAATCTATAATATACCTTTGTTATTTTATAAAAAAATTTGGAATGTAATCCAAATTTATTTTAAATAAAAAGCATAAGTTATTTTTTGCAATTTGAAAGATAATAATTTTTCTGTTAAAAAAACCAAATGCAATAACTTAACCCAATAAATGATGAAAAGATAAAAAATTATAGTGGCTATAATGACTCATAAACAGTGGTCTTCTATACATACAAGTGCTTAAGAACTAAGTATGTATGTTGTGTTAACATTTAAAATAACTAACCATTGTTCCATAATTGGGATGTCGACTTTATACCAGTTTTTTATTTAACTTCCTTATTTTTAACTTTACATTGAATTTGGTTCAATTTGGTTTTTTTATGTATTTTACTATTTTGATACTTCATTATTCTATCTACTAATAAATACTTGAGTGAAAATAGCATTTTTTAGGGTTTTCATAGATTTTTTTAACATAATGATATATTTTTATAACAATAAAACAAATATATTCTTGTTACAATGTTTACTTATCCTTGTAAAAAGCAAAGGTTCACTTAAGCTTGTATAACATTCTTTAATCCAATCAACTAAAGAAATATGTTAGAAGTATACAAAGATTCTTATGTATTTCTTAGGAAACTCATAGAAATATATTTTGTGTTTCTTATTAGTCTAGTTTTATGGAATAAACAAAATAAAAAAGTAGACAAATATAATATATGGTAAAAGTTAAATATTTATTAAATGACTTAAATCATCATATAAATAGAGAATTAGGAATGAAATATAATTATAATTTTTGTTTATTATAGAAACATAAGCAAATTCAAAAAGTACTTTACTTCCTCAAATTATATATTAAATTAAGTGTAATACAAATTAAGTCACTCAATGATGCATCTATCTCACTCTCTCACAGGCTAACTTCCCACAGATGTAAAGTTTTGTTTTCTTTAAAGTATATTTTTACTACATAAGAGGTATTTGATATATTTTTCTATGGCTATGATAATGTAAAAATAAGCCTACTCACTACTCCATAATTTCTTTTTTATCAGTTATATTTTCATATTAAAAAATACTAATTATTTCATGCCAGTAATTTTAAAACTTGCAGGGCTACCACGATGTAGCAATAACCCTTCTCCTAGTGTGCGGGGACAAAGCCTCGTTCCCACTCCTCTGCCGCCTGTCCTACGGGCCTGGGGCTCCGCTAGCGCCCTTCATGCAAACCACTATGCAACCCACACAGCATTTGCTTAATTATATGCTGCCTGTGTTGAGACGAGGCGATGAGAGATTGGCTGAGTGTTTGGATAAGTAAGTTTTTTTTATTTTAGTTTTATTTATTGTTAAGTGTAGGTTCAATTCTTGTTTGTTTTGTTCTCGTTTCGTTTGTCTAGTCTGTTTCATTATTGTGAGACAAAGTGGATCAACCATCCAAGTAGTTAGGTAGGATATGTCAGAGTAACTTATTATAAGATTATTTCTACAATGTATATTTGTATTATTTTACAGAGCATAATTTTTTCATATTATTATTTCACTTTTACATTAAAAAAACACTTTCCGCCGATTTCTAGAGAGAGAGAGAGAGTGTTGACTGGCAGAGCTTCGTTACCATAGCAAGAAAAGGAAAATATTAAGTATATTATACCCCCAAATATAAATCGAACCCACAACAGTCGCATTCACTTAAAACAAAATATTGACCAAAATAACCATTTCATTCTCCCACAGATCAGGTGTAGGCACAATGTTCGCCTTACCCTGGTACCTCACCTGGTTTGGCCACAGTCTGAACCGCTATTCGGACGTAGTAAGGCTCTATGACTATTTCCTCTGCTCGCCGCCTCTGTTCCCCGTGTACGTGACGGTGGCCATCGTGCTGGAGAGGGCGGCTGATGTGGTCAACTGTGACTGTGATATGGCTATGATGCATTGTTTGTTGTCTAGGGTGAGTCGATTGTTGATGGAATATTCTGGAAGTTTTTTTTTTTCTTTTAATACAAACTTTTGGTCTGTACTCTGTTTAATTTGTTATTTTTATGTTTTCTTAACATCAATATTGTACTATTCTGCCTTACTAATATTATAAATGTGATATGATGGATGTTTGTTTCTTTTTTTATGTAATAAGTACTGGACTAATTTATATGAAACTTTTAGTTAATATAGCTTATTTATCAGAATAGCACCAAGGCTACACTTTATTTAAATATTTTGTAAAATTGGCTTTTATCTAAAATAAGTTTAAGCTGGTGAAGTTGCAGGTAAGAGGTTAAAATCCATTAAATTTTTATAGAAACAAAATAATAAAAACATAAAAAACTCTTAAAATACTGTAACCATATAATTCTTATTTATCATTTCGTAGTGTATGTTTATCTATATTTTTTTGTTTCCTTTTTTTTTGTAACCCTGTTATGTGTTCCTGATGTTCCAAAAATTATTATTATATTTTTTTTTAGTTACCTGATGACTTGCCTTTTGAAGACATTTTGGTGACAGCGAAGAAACTGTACGAAGAAAACGACCCGAGCGACCTCGAGGCTGAAGTGGCCGCATTAGAGAAACGAGAGTGAGTTTATATTTAATGGTTGCATACATAATTTTAAAAATATTTCTTCCTATTATTGTATGTATTTATATTGGATACTTGTATTTGCCTGCGACATTTTAGTTCCCACATCATTATTACAATACAACATTTTCTTTGATATTGCACAAGAAATCGTTTCTGGATATACAAACATCTAAGCTAATTGAACCACCAGAAGATCACATATAGATATTTTTTAAGTAGCACAAATAAATTTCCATTCTGAAAAACGTAATAGATAGCCGTACTCAAGTACTGCACCTGCTGGCAAGTTGAGTTCCCGTCTTATGGGGGTTCGCTCTACTAAATATCGTCATAAACTTTAATAGAAAGAATTCCCACATAAAATAAGCACTTATACATAATATACATTATCAGTCCCTAAAAACTCATTATTTATTTTCAACTCCAGGGAAGAACAACGTAAACTAGACGAAGACAGAATGCGGCGACGAGCTCTGTCCCGACGTCCGCAAAACAGACCACGTGGCGTGTCTTGGCTATGGGGCGTGGTTAACCGTCGCCCCACTCGCCGTGCGGCATTCGCGATTACCGCGGCGTTGATCGCCGTGTACGTGTACTACAGGCCGGATATGTTCAGGTAGCGGTGGGGTTATCAGTTAGTTTTGTTTAGGTTCTATTGACTGTATGGTTACTGCCCTGTTATTACTAGCACTTTCTTCTAGTAGTAGATTATTAGTGGAAAGTTCTAGAATCTATCTTTAATAGAGCAATTAGCTTCTATAGTGGCTTAAGTTATGTAAGTTTTATATGCTTTCTTTTCTTATTTTGTATTTTTTTTATCGTAACTTATTTTACGGAGATTGCATGTTTGATAACTTGTTCACTTGGTGACTTCTTCATTTTTCCGAAAACAATAAAAATAATACTAAGACTATTTATAACAATATGACTGTAATAATTTAATCGCAAAATTAAATCATTCATTAAGAACAAATTATAAAAACAAAAAATAAGACAAAATTTCTGTACAAATATGAATGTAATATTTTAAGACCTATAGACAGATCTACATCGACAATTATATTTATCTATGTTTCCCTTTTTTCTATTTACTTCTTATCTTTTAAACATTTTTTATCTACATGTTAATTGGGCAGTATCACATAGTACTAGAGCTAAGACAAAAAACTAACTGATGACAGTAAATTATAATAAAAATGCTATTATATTGTTATAATACATATACTTAACAAAAATAATATAGGCGAAGTTAGATAGCTATTAAAGTCTAAGAGATGGTGTCGAAAATATTATATACTTATTGTTACTGTGACATCTTTCTCCTGGACTATTAATTAGGGTTATATATAGAATTTGAACGTCATGCTAAATATTTATAATAGAAAATGCACTATTATGGCGATTTTAAATAGTTTTATTAAGGTGTTAGTTATATAAAGCTATTCAGCGGGCTGCTTTCAGTAATAATAGTAAAGCTTATATAGTAAAAATGCAGTATTGTCTGTTTTATATAAAAGATATGGCATAGTACTTCATCTCAGGGGAAATAAAAAGAGATAAATTGCGGCGTTAGGTTCCGCCACTCAGCACGCAATGTCGATTCTCCCTACTAATAGAGAAAATGTGGGAAGCTACAAAACGTGGACAATGCTTACAATTGACTGTATAAATTAAAAGTTAAGTTTGTTATTTATTTGAAATCTTTTTGTATATATCTGACGAATTAGATTAGCTTCACACTATATCCCACATATTGTAGGATAAACGGAGGAAACCTAATTTTAAAACACCCTTTCTCGCTTAATTTTTAAGACATTGCGTGTTGATTCAGAGCTCAACGCCGCATCTTTTCTTCTTACTACAGCGAGGAAATGAAAATAATTAATGCCCGAATGAGAATCGTATCCATAACCGTCGCGATTACTCTCAGACGCTGATTATGTCATATCTCTTCTACTTAAAGCTGACTAATTTGTAGGTGATAAATATAAATTATTTATGTTATATGTGTAATATATGTAGCATAACATATTCTAAGTATGATCTTAATAAAAATGGAGTTGGATGTTTTAGATAGTGGATCGATAAAATTTTAGAAATTGTATGTACAGGAAAAAAAGTGATGTAACTCAGGAACAACAATTTAGAGAAATTACTAATTTCCCTATTTGGACTAATTTATTTATGATATTTTTTTAGTAACATCACCATTATCGACAATTAGGAGATATTTTGAGTTACGTCATTTTTATTCTAAGGTTTCGATTATTATTTAAAACTTGTTACTATAGTTTAGTTAGTTATTGGTGGTATTTACAAATAAGTGGAAATAAGCACAAATAATTCATTGAATTTTCATTTTTTTTATGTATATGGACTCGAACCCGCCTCTCTTGTACGATAAAAGTGTTAATTATTAAACCACACGCTCTTAGCTATGTCGAAATTCTTATACGTTTTTTACATTTCATTTTTGTTTTTTTTATTGGCATCCTTATAAAGATGCTTTGAGGCTGTTGTGGACAGTTTATGATTGTAAATGTGACAGTAGTGGATTCGATTTCAACTTGGCGTTATGAATACAAGTAATTTCCCTGCTCTGATAGATAACCCGCGGTGTTGTTGCGCCATTAACCACACAATGACCGTGACACAATTTCGAAAATTGAGGTGCGCGTGGGGAACGAATGGAATAGAGTGAAAAGAACGTTTGGATATTATCCATAAGGTTGCAGGTTCTAATCCTGACATGATCATATTTAAATGAAGTATAAATTTAAGTATAAGTATAAAAAATATTTAAAACATTGTTTTATTTAAGCTGTCATGTACTATGATCTCTAAATCATCAACAGATATACATACAGTATAAGTTTTTAATTTGGAATAAAATTGGAAACTAGTTATTTATTTATTTTTGTGTATATACTGTGTTTACAAAATTGTGATATTTCATTTGAAATTATTTAGTAAATATTGTTCATTTGTTCATTCCTTTTTAGTTCATTGTTAGATCCTTGTTTTTTATTTAATTATTTAATACATACGCTTACTTGTGTATGACCTAGATTAATGTTTTTATTTGACGTCGATTGAACGAAAATGCAATAATATATTGGTGTGTATATTTTAAATATTATATACATATTATATGGATCAATAAATATGCACTAACACGTTAAACTACTTATATATACCGACGGTTATGTTATGTTCGATATCCACATGAGGAATGAACTATTTTCATTTCCTCGCTCTGGTGATCAAACACAGCACGGGATACGACGGATGGGATTCGGCGTGAAGCGAAAAGAAAGAACAAAACATAATGATACTTTAAGTTTGTTAGCATTTATTATTAAACACTCTGATTTGTTTTTTTAATTTCACACATAAATGTGCAAATTAAAAATTCAAAATGTCATTGTTTAAGGTCTAGGGCACAAACAGATTTTTTTTAATCTATTTTAAGTGAAATTTCCTTTTTCATCTATGATTTTAAGTTTCACATGTATAATATGGTCATTATGATTAAGGGAAAGTTATCGCTCCTTTGGTGCATCAATGACGTATTTCCGGTAACGCGTAGTGGAATTAAGTCATTGATGCATCAAACGAGATTAGTATGATATTAATAATATATTTCTGTATGTTTTTTTTTGTTTTGTTGAAGCGAACGATTTGTGATTATCTAAGGATCTTATATGCATGAATGTGTACTGCACTGTAATAATGTTATATAAATATATAGCGTGGTTACCTTTTTATGAACCTTTTATTTTACAGTATATTATAAATTTTAAAAATCAGCTTTTCGCTGTTTTAGTACACTGCTGGGTAGGCAGAGGGAACCTATTGTTAAAACACTCCGTTACCCACTTTCCGCCTAATCTGGAGGCACTGCGTGTTAAGTGGCGGAACTCAACGTCGCGGTTTGCCTTCACAACATAGATAAATTTAAATAAATATTTCCTCGAGTGGGTATCGAATCCACAACCAGGCAATACATGTTAAAATCACACTACATTATGATTTACTTAAACTAACTAACTAAAATCTCACTACGGGAAAAATATAAAGATTATGAAGAATGATAAAGAAGATTGAAGAAAAAAATATTCTTATTTTGTGATACAAACACACGAAATGAAAAATAATTATGATATATAAACTATTTAATATTATGTAATGAATGCGCTTTAACTTGTTGTATGTAGTCAATGCTTTAGAGGTTTGACGTTTGAATTGTTTAATACTTTTTTAATACACTTAATAACCACAAAAAAAAACATTTTCTTTAAAATGCGTAAACAAAAATATACTACAGTATAAAATTACCCTTAATAGAATTGAAATAATAATATTTTACTTATAATCTAAATCTAATTATGTACAAGTTTAAGTACTCAAATAAATTTGAAATAAAAACCTTAATAGCCTTTTTTGTACTATAAATTAGGTATATTATACATACATAATGTGTTATTTGATTTCAATGAAATAGAAACAATGTTCTACGGGCAATTTATCTATTATATGTTTATTATGAGATTGTGTTTTATTAATTATATTTCTTTATTTTTTTATTTCTTACAACTAAAATCATAACAGTGCTTTTTAATAAGAAAAAAAGTAAACAATATGGTAACATATTCTAATTTTATAAGTATTTTTTATTTATTTTTAATATATTTTTTGCAGGATAAATGAAGACAGGCCTGAATCATAAACAAGGAGACAATAAAATTACTTTTTTTATTTATTTTCTTTTTATTTAATACGAAAAAATATTTTTAACATAACATACATTTTAAGCTATTATTTTACTATTTTTGAATTATATCTTTTAAAAGATGTTTAATTGAGATTCAAATTAATTATCACAGCCGTAAGGTAGGTGTTTATAACATAAAATATATGTAAGATTATTGAATTGTTTAATATATCTTCTTTCATACGTTTAGATAATTACATATACATATTTTTAATATCTATAATAATAGTGTGCATGATGGAGATATATATTTATTTATTATTTTCACAAATAATTTATTTGATAATTGTTATGAAATATAAATTTTGAGCATATTAAATGGAAGATTTTAGTTAAAATTTAGTGGAAGAATATCTCATGTTTGAATCAAGTAAAAAAATGTCTATGTATGATTTAAATTCGCTAAACTAATTTAATTTGCGTTAGTTTCTTTTTATATTGGCATTGGTTGTAGAACAGTAAGACTACTATTATTAACACTATTATCATTATTTTGAATATATTTAAGATAATGCTGTACAAAAATGTAATTAATTTCTAAATACTGAGCATTTCTTTTTTTATTTCTTAAAACTTATTAAGCTTTATTTATTTATTCCCACATAGCTGTCGACACTACGTTCTCCGCTTTCCGCACGTATTTGAGACATTGCGTATTGATTGGCGGAACTCAACGCCCCATATTGTTTTCCCAGATCGTAAAAATGAAGAGGACATTAATTGGTAATTGCTTGAAACAAAAACATATAATAACAATAACTAAAACAGCACGATAATGTAACCTCTGTTACTAAATTAAATTACTCTGTTAACAATGAATAAAAATATAACTTTAATATCTCAGTCTAAAATTTTTAATAACTTGTAATTACTCTGTACTTATTTAAGTAGTAACGTCTTCATTATCATAATATCATTGATGTATTTATGAGAAAATATTAAAAACAATCGTTTTTTATGGAAATTATTATCTATGAACATTATACAGAAAAACTTTCATTTATTCATAGCAAATTAAAATAATATACAGTAAATGATACAACCACTTTTAATACATTTTAAGGAATAAATAGATATACTTAGCACATATATTATTAAATTAGTATGTTGCTAAATAAAAAACAAAACATATATTAATCCATTCAATATTACATCACTAGTTCAACATTTTTATATTAGGTTACTTTTTATTTAAATAATTATTTCACCGTACTTTTAGGTTGTTTATATAACAACAAATTCAAATATTAGAAGAAAAAAACAATCACTTTTAATTAATATTTTAAAGAATAAATAGAGAGCAGAATTATCATATTTATTTTATCAGTTTTTAACAGTGTTATTGTTACGTCAAGCAAAAAATATATAACATTTCTGTATGTATGATCCGATTATAAATTATCACATTTTCTCATTTACTACATAACTAGTACTCATTATGTCTTGCTCGCAACACTAATTTAACATAAGTTTTTTATTCACATCACTAGCTTAAACATTGTTTTTATTCTGTTTTTGATATCTTTTGATTGTTACTATTTTTTTATCTACACTGTATTCCGCACATATCAGGGTAGGCAGAGGGGACCTGGGAATCTAGTGTCAAGCCACTCCGTTTCCATTGAGAGAATCCATTCCTTACTTTTCGCTAAATTCCTGAAGCCATTGCGTGTTGAGTGGCGTAATTCGGATCTTACAAAATGGAGGAAATGCAATATTTTATTAATATTTAAAAATATTAATATCTCTGATAACGAAACAAAGAGCGGCGTTGCGCTCAACATCCAGAATTCGGCGGAGAATGGGAAACCGAAGTGTTTTAATTTGAACGGAGTGTCTTAACACTAGGTTTCATCTGCTTGCTGCTATGTGCGGTAAACGATGTGAAGCTAATAAAAAGTATACAGAAAAACTAATTAAATTCCTCATCTTACACCTTTCGCAAAATTTTGAATATTCTTTCAAAAATAAGACATAATTTCCCTCAATCATTCTTCAATACAGTAGTTACATAATCAATAACTCTCTGATCGTGTAAAATTTTTAAATGTTCCGCATTTTTTAAAGGCAAAGTTTTTATTTGACGCCCATTGAGTGTATATTTATATTTTTTACTATAATTATTATTAATATCATTTTCGTTGGTATATTTATAGTAGTAGTAGGATTTGTCTGGGTGTTTGGGGGTATCGGGAAGGTCTGGGGAAATGGAGAGATCTGGGGACACAGGAAGGTCTGGAGAATTCGAGAAGTGTGGGTGGTAGGGTTTCGCCCATTTTTCACAAGCGCTAAGAGATCGCAAGTTAACGGTACCGTCGCCATCACCCGTGGCGAGTGTGGGAGTACCGTCTAACCACGTGCCCGGTTTGTATACTAATCTGAAAAAATATTATTATTATTTATCATATGTAGCGACTAGAAATATGGCTGCGGATTCAAATTATGTAAAGATGACTAAAGATGATTTCTAATACTACGATAGTATAATAAATGGTTGGTGGTTGTTTAAGGCCATCATGGCCGACGGTCATAGATTCGAGCCCAATCGGATTAATAATTTACTTTCATTTTCTTACTCCAGGTAGGACAATGAGAGACTGTCAATTTCTGGATCCCGCCACTTAGTAGTCGGTGTTCATAATTGCGGCAAAAACGGGGAGTATCTTAACACTAAGTTATCTTTATTTATTACGTATAAAGCGTAAAAATAAAAACAGTATTTACTATTTACTTACTTCTCAACCGTAGAAATATTGTATCCATACAGGCAGTGTAACTCGACTCCCGGCGCGCTAAAATCTTGCGAATACTTTTCAGTGTCTTTTCGCATCTCCCACGCGTTTGGTACTTCCATGTCACTGAAAATTGTAAAAAGGCTATCTATATTAAAAACGATATTCTTTTTTACTTTATTTTCATATTTTTCATACTTCGCTTTTCACTTTGAGCCAAGATCAAAACAACTATCGCATTCAACCAATAATAATCAAACAACACATACATGTATGTAACACGTAAAAAATAATAATAAAAATTCCTTACGTAAATAATTTCTGCATATCTTTAATAGTATAGTTGAATTTGTCGGTTTGCACCAAAACCTCCGAGGGTTTCCAGAAGTTTGGAGAAGGAAGTAACCATGCCAGGGAAGGACATGTTATTTGTTCGGTTCTCATAGTACTTTGACTCAGCATTAGAGAGCCTAGGTCATCACCTGGTGGTCAAAAAGTTATGTTTATTTACTAGATCATTATTTTTTTATATCGCATATATCAGGAAGGCGGAGTGACTAGTGTTGAGATAATGCATTCTCTTATTATAAAAAATCAAACGATCAAACTACTCCAATTCCACTACAAAAGAAAGAATATACTTATATATTTTTTTATTTTTATAATAAATATAATTTAAATTTTCTTGCGCGTGAAGTTAATTAAATGATAGAGGTTCAAAACAACTAAAGCCTCTTGAAAAACTATGTTGTGACTCATTCTTAAAAATATATTTTCCCGTTATATAGGTACTTCTTTAATAACAGAAAAATAAAATCCCTTTAAACATACATATAACAAAAGTTTTCCTTTTAGCATCAGAATTGCTGTATCACTATGACAGCGGTGTTTTTGTAAACCTACTTGTACCTACGAGGAAAATGGCCACGTGACTAATTTTAAAACAAATATAATGTAAAATTCAATGGTACCATTTTGAACCGCAAAAGAAAACAATTGATATATAATATAAAAGAATATTGTGGTTGGTAATTCTTATAAAACAGTAATGTTTATAAGTAATATTTTTTGTTGTTGTTATTTTTTTATTTTCCTCAAAAATCATCTCCGTTCACCATTTTTTGTTCTATTTAAAGACACTGCATGGAGGCTGGCAGAACTTAACATCGAGAACTTAACTTTCTTTTGTTTGATCAGAAACGAATACAGTTGGTTAATACAATAAAATCGCCCCGCAAGATTTTATTAAATAGAAAATAAACTTTTTTTATTTCTATTATAAATGATGGTAATCTTTAAAAACAACATTATGAATAGATAGACAATGATAAACACATGTAGTCATTTCTTAAAGACGATTTAGAGTTCAAGAACCTGAATAGATTATAGTATTTTATAACATATAAAAAATGTTATAATAGATAAATATTATAAATGATAATTAAAGTTTTATACACAGATAAGATATTTTATGTTTAGGGGGAAGACATTGTAGTAGAAATTTGCATCATAAGTTCTTTAGAAAGAAGAAAAGCATATGCATGTTTTTTTTTTCAATTTTAATTGTATTCTGATTTATTATATTATATCTATACATATCAAGACAGCACTTTATTAGATCCGTTAATTAAGGCAGATGAAATTTTGTTTACATATTTTAGTAGCCTGGAATAATGTGACCTTGCGAACAAGGCAAATATAGATAAATAAGCCCAGTGTCTGTGGTATTGGGTTTGTATTACAAAATCGATTAAATAATATAAAACATTTTCCTTTTCTTTTCATTTTCCTCCACAATAAAGATAGATTATAGGATTTACGATTATAAATATATTAGAAAATGTATAAAAGTAAATTTTAACAAAAATCTAATTATGTTATCAAAAATCTATTTAAAATAATTATTCATTAAAACCACCTTCCACCTAAACTCTATATTTAAAAAATAGTTCATTTAATTTCAAATTAATTATTCATTAATTTCAAGGATTGGTATTAAAAATGTTGTTAAAACTATTACTTACCAATAGCAAAAACCTTAAGAGCTTTGACCGCACCACCCCAGGGTGTGGACAAGGATATCATTCTTCTAATATATTGGTCCTTCCACCCTTGATTTTGTAATCTAAGGAAATGTAACCCCATGGAACCTCCCATACTATGTACTAGCAGTGTTACTGCTGACTTATTGTTCATATTATATGTCTCTTCTACTAACGTTTTTAATTTTACAAAGAATTCCCCATTTTCATCTAGAAGAAAGGATTTATTATTGTAAAAATATATGTAATGTTTCTTGCAGTCACACTTTTTCCTGCATAATACCCTATAGGCATATAGAACCTAGTTTCAAGACAATCTATTCCTTACTTTCTGCCCATTTCATTGATATTATTCTCCTTAAACCCATTAAGGAGAATGATTATGTTGATTATCCAAACCCAAAATTAAGTTGAGTTTTCATTCAGGTACCCACTGCACCACAACACCACATAAACAAATAAATAATTAAATGCAACAGTAGTAGGTTCAATTCTCAAAACTAGGAAGAATAAACTATCTTCATTGTCCTCACTCTGAGTTCAGTGTTGAGTTCCACCACTCAATATGCATGGTCCCAAAAATTTGCATACATGCAAAATATAAAATGAATTTCACTTACTTGGTGCTCTTCTAAAATCGTACGGAGCTCCCCTTAATGATATATTCCTTACATATCCTATTTTTACTAATGCATCGCCTATAGTATTGAAATATGATCCGGCAGAATCATGAGAAGGATCTAGCCATTCAACTGGTTCTGGATTCCCCCATCCTGGTATTCGGATTTCAACTCCGGGAGGATCTTTAGTTGTTCTTGTAATATTATCATAATCTAGCTTTAGGTTATCGACCCAACAGTCAATCACAAATGGCACTAGCAATTCTAGATTAAGCCATATATTATAATAATCTCCAGAGGTTTTAGCACATATGTAGTGTACCACACTTGTTTTGTTAATTTTAGCTTCTAATTGACTTCCACCGTCGCCTGGTACTAATAGTATTAAAATAAATATTTAATAAAAAAATAAAAAATACTGTAAATATTGAAAAAGCAAATACAGTTTAGAGAGAAATATTTCTGACTATTTATTTGACCACTTTCATTAATTTTTAATATTTTAAGCAAACAATATAATTATCATGTACATAAGAGCGATATATTTTATATAATAAATAATATATTGATAGGTCCTACATTGTCTTCTCCGTTGATATAAAAAAGTATACATATTAATTTATTCTAGAATGGTCATAGTTCACGGCAAACAATAAAAATAATGCAATTAGTACTCACTAAAAATAACCGGCGACAATCCCAAGGAGTTTCGAGCCACTAAATTGAAGGCTAACAATATTAATAAACAACACTTAATGTTCTCCATATTTATTATATTTATTAAAATATAGTTACTGTACGCGTCTGTCGAACGCAAACAACACAGTTTATTTACGATTTCCGCTTTTTTACGCAATATTTGACGCTAACATATTGATGTCTTCACTGCAATGACGTTAAAATCGTACGATATGTTGAGTTGAGTCGTCTGGGTTGATTTGATAGCGACCGTTAGCTTCACGACAATCAGCTGAGAAAATTGTTTACAATTTACAATAATAAAATGACTTTGTTTTCGTATACTTTACGTACATATCTGCAAGTTGCGATTATATTAAAACTATTTTGCATTGAAATAGAATGAACTTTGTACGTTCCATTTCGCATATGTGCACCTGTATGACTTAATGATTTTGTTATACAAAATTTAATTAAATTTTTCATAAGTTAGGTTATAATATTAGACAAATATCTCATGTGTTTTAACAAAAGTAATAACAATTTAAAGCATATTATGGGATTTATATATAATACCGTGATAATTAATAGATATTGAAATTTGATGGGGTTCGTAAAACGGATTTCATTTCCTAATGATTTTAAGGTCATTGACTTTTCAAAATAATTTATGCTTAACAAAATATACGAAAATAAGGAAATATAACGAAAAATTTTCGGAAATATATTATATTATTTTAGTAAAACGTTTATTTTTATTCATATGTAGAAAATAGCAATACTAACTAAAAAAGGGCGCAGGCGCGAAGGCTTTCAAATGAAAGAAAAAATGATAAAACAATAGGCTAGGAATTTGTTATTTTTTAACTTACAAACATTAGATTTAAGTAGGAGTTGATCATATAAACAAGATAAAATGTTAGGAAATAAATCCAATTGGGGATCAAGAAGAGGCGAATTTTACCTTCTTGGTAAATATTGAAATGTTTCTGCAGGTAAAAATACATTGCAAAATCGATAGTCTCAGTTACGAAGACTCATTTTATTTTACATTTTCTTTTTTTTTCCCAGGGTCGTGTTATAATTGTTTGGTTGTCTTGGCTTATTGGAGGTATTTGTGGCGTTGTTATTTTGTTAATTATTATATGTTACTGCCGCCTAATGCCGCGCCATCAGAAATCTTTTGGTAAATATATAAAATACTAAATAAGATACAAGTCCAATATAGATAATGAGAATTTTTTTTTTGCAGATGAACAATATCTTAAAGAACATTATACTATAAAGGAGGGGCATGGATATACAAATCAGGAAAACTATCGAATAAAGCACACAGAGGTAATTTTATAATTTTTATTACTATTAAATGTTAAAGATATCTTGGAATTTCAAGGGTACTTATGCCTTTAAGGGTGCCGTGGCACGGTAAAAAACAATGCTTGTGGTCTTGATCCTCTCTTGATATAATGAATTATTTAAATTTTCCCCCTATATTAAGAGCAACTACGGATTTGAGACCCGCCGCTCAACCGGAATAATACATCATCTCTGCTTACCCTGAATATGCGGGATAAAGCATGACAAAAGTATATAATTTTAGGTCCAAATCCAACGACACACGCGTCCAGCAAGTTATGCTGGGGACGCGGAGTGTAGACGCGGGCGTGAGCGTGAACCCCGTCACTGCTACGTGAACCGCGTGCCCGACTCCGACCATGAACCTGCGTCCCGTGATCACGTGTACGCTTCGAGTGGGAGTAAGAATTCTTTGCATTTTTTCTAATATTATCTATTAACTGGATGTTATAGCTCATAATCTTAATTATCTTTTTAATAATAATGTTATACCTAGTGGAATTTGAATTTAACTTTGTTTGTGATAATGACGATCATATGTTATGAAAGCTACAACTCGCAGCTTGCTTCTTTAGACGTGTAGACATTCTGTTTTTCTGTACATAAAATTATTTTACTATAATATTTTTTAATACTATATTAATATGTAAATATTTTTAACAATAAAAAAAGTTTTGTTTGAAATTTTGTTTCGAATCAAAAATATTTGAATAATTAAATTACTTTTTAAATAGAATTATACAAAGATAATACTATTAGCGTTGAAAGTTATTCATGAGTATTTCATGAGTCAAATTTTAAGGATTAGTAAGTATAATATTTATTATTTATAATCAGTGTTAGACGAAATGGAGGGGGCAGCGAGTATCGATGCTTTGAAAACGCGGTCCTTACCCGCCTTCCTTCGACCAAAGCCTCGTCCGCTTTCTACTGAGGATGATCTACACCAGTTATATGCAAAAGTAAGATTATTTTTTTATGAGAAATATATTAATTTTAATAATTTTCTTATATAATATGATTTTATTATATTGAATATGTAGCTTTATGTTTATGTATGCGTAGAGCGAGAAAATTAAAATATTAAGCATTTAATTTCCTCGAGTGGAGCTTGCCTTCTGGAGAGTTTGGATTTGGTTTAAAAAAAGATTAAATAATTTAATTCCAGGTGAATCTAAGCAAAAAATACAAGAATCGCATGCGCAGCGAGCACGCCGCCATCATAGCGCTCAGTAAGTCTCACAGTCAGTTTTTTGACGCCGACGCCGTTATAGTTTATGATCAACGCACTGCCCTATAAAATTACCTACTATCTACTAGTGATGTAACCAATTCACGATCATTTGCATTCGCATTTGCAAATATTCAGATAAAAAATATATAAAAATTATATTAAATTAATTATTTTTCTTGTCATTTCTAATTTTTTATTAGAAAAAGTAGCTTTACCTCGTAATCATATTTTCACCCTTAAGTTTATCATTTGGTATTATTTATTTCTATTATGGGTAATAAATCATTAATTCAAGGTCATTTGAACTTGGGGAACAAAAAAAACTTACTCTACCACCAAGCCATAGACAGTTGACGTCAATTAAAAATACTGAATATTTGCATTCGCATTTCCATTTACAAATGATTGCAGCAAGTACTTGCGTTTACGAATACTTAAAAGATTACATTCGTTACATCTCTACTACATAACTATATCTTGTACATACATAAGAGCTAGTAGCAGTAGTGGTAATTCTACAAATGTTACTACTAGAAGTGACACTGCTATCAGAACTTCTACTGCAAGAACTACAACTGTACCTAGATTCTTCATTTACGAGTATATGCTAGAAAATAGGATGCTAGGTGTACCTATACAAATATTTAATGAAATTGTTTTAAAAGGATTGTTCGAGTTATTTGTAATAACAGACTTATATAAAGTGTTCGGAAATTCTTTAAATATTATAAAATCAAATGTCATTTTTTTATTTTTATTATATTTAAAATAGTTTCATTGGACTTATATATCTTGTTAATAACTTAGCTTTGTATTTCTATTTCAAATGTTACCCAGCAGTAATAGCTTAGCTAGTAAATTATAAAGAAATTAAAGTGATCGTAAAAATTGAGACTGTTTGTAGCTTATTTAAAAAATAAGCATCATTTAAAGTGTTGTGTAATTTTATTTGCTTAAGCAAACATGGGATATGAACTCGCGACCTCCTCGGTAAAATGGACACTATAATGACCAAATTAGGTAAATTATATACGGAGGACCAAATTTAATTGAAATTGCTTATAATAATCAAATATGGGTCCCTCGTAGACTAGTAAAATTAATTGTTGAATGTTTTTTGTAATTGAAATATTAATTGAAATGTAGCAATTTTGATCGTTGAAACAATAGTTGAAGCCATTTTGTAATCGCCTAAGACAATATGAAAGCGAATTGTTTATTGTAGCGCTATACCTAGATTTAGCTAAATTCCTTCCATAGTATCTTTTTCTGTATTTACTTGTAAAGTAGGTTTTTGGAAAATGAGATGTTGACGTTATTTAAAATTCTTTATATATTTTTTTTATTTATATTATTAATACGATAATTATTTAAATAAAAATTACTAGATACTAGGGATAGTAATTTATGACGTCGCATACTTTTATCCAACGATGTGTTTTTGTCATCACCACTTTAAATGAAAACACAGTTTAACTAATACAACTAATACAATTAAAAGAGATTTTGTCGAAAATTAAAAAGTGTTTTTTTTTTCAGACAAAATAATTAAAAGATCTTTCCTTACTGTATTTTAAAAATGTTGAAAATAAATATAATTATTTTATATTTCTCATAATATTCTATTATGTTCGGATGATAAGATTTTACCTAATTAAAGTATAAAGATTTTATTTAAAGTCAATATCTCTTACAACATATCAATTAAGATTTACATAATATACAATAAATTTATAATATTGAATCAGTTAAAATTACAATAATTCAAGGGCAAGATTTTACCAATAATAAATATAATAATAAAAAAAATTGGCAATGATGTGATTTTTAATCATGTGATATAAGTATGTACTTATATGTAATTAGAACTAAATTGTGGCCTAATTGAAATGTTCGTAGGTTTCTCGCATGCGTCGCAATTAATAAATATATAATAAAATAAGTAATAATTTTTTGTAAAGTTGATATGACGGCAGTTTCCTTCAATTTACTTCGAAGTATCGAGTTCGTATTTTTCTTTAAAGCATCCAAGAAAAGTAGAATTATTAGTAGATTCTTATAAGCAGTAATAAATATACGCACATATAAACGTCAATTACCGTTTAAGTGATAATACTTTCTATGGCTCGTACTTATAAAACACTCTTAACCCTAAGATCTATCTTGAGAGCGATCTTGACATACCCTTTTCATTCATAGGTCATAATCTATCTAAGATCGATCTCAGAGTTAACTAATCGGCCGCAGGTACAATGGGCTATGACACGACTATTGTAATGTAACATAGCCTTTCTCGATAAATGGCCTATCGAATACAAAAGGGTTTTTCAATTCAAACCACTAAGTAGTTCCTGAGGTTAGCGCGTTCTACAAAAACTTTTTAGCTTTATAATATTATGACAAAAGTATAGATATAAACGTTGAAGGATAATGCCGTTTTATTTTAGCTTCAATACAAGTTACAGGTTTAAGTATTTATTGTAGTACATACTTACTTAGTTGTAAAAACATTATCTATCTTATATAGCTAGTTGAAATGTAAGGTTTTGAAAATGTTTACGCGTACCCCGCAACTAAAGACGGGGGAGATTTACTAACGAATTTTGTATTTTGATGTAACGCATAGTTAAATATTAAATGTTGCCATGTTGTATCATAATTTGTTAGTGTATCGGAAGTATATATATATAGTTTAAAAAGCAGTTAAAAATGTTTTTTAATAGGTTAGTTTAATTTAGATATTTTAAAACTACCACTCAATTCAACTTAAGTAGCTCAATTTTCTTAAAAGTAGCTGAACCATAACCTCGTTATTTAGCAAACATTTAAAATTACAACCAATATGGGTATATATATATGTATATTCCCTTAGTTAAATTATAGGCTTATTTACAATAGATTCTTTAAATGTTGCCATATAAATATAATTTATATTTAATAGCATTAATAATATTTGTTCACGTCAAATGTATTTTTTAAAGGTTATTGCTTTATTTTTGAAGATTTTTCTATTTGTTGGTTATTTTAAATATTTTATATTATACAATTTACATATGAAACCTATGTTAAGTAGAAAAATACTTAAATAATGTCTATGTATAATTATTTATTTTTTAAAGCTTTGCTTACATATTTACGGTCCTATTGTAACTAAGAAGCAATTTCCGAAAATTATTACTTATTACCAAATGGACTTGCATTGAATTTGTGAAAAGATTGATCATTTATAGTTCTGGATTTGTTAAGCTATACTTACTCTAGTTGATAAGTGTATAGGTGTGCAGTTTCCTGTGCTTTGTAGTAAGCTTTGTGAAAACGGCCTAAAATATTGAGACTGGAAAATAAACATCTGTAAAGTCAATGTACTTAACTAAAAAATTATGTAATAATTCGATATAATTTTGATTCGATATTGAACTTTTACATTTGGTTCACATATTAAAATTTGTCAATAGGTTACTGTCAGTCTTTTGTGGAAGTATCTAATTACTGAAGTTTATATTCTACAATAAAAAAAAAACATTTATGGACCGTAAATGTTTTTAATATAAAAATAAGGAATGCTTTAAAACAAAAATAAAAACATACTACCATAGCTTTAGTATCAACACGCTCAACATCGCCAGCAGATGCTGTAAATAAACGTGTAAGCTCAAAAACCCAGCTCCTGTAATAGTTTCGTTAGCGGCTAGCGACGCCATTATTGTCTATGATAACGAATTTTATCTGTGTACTTCTACTTGTACATGTTTTTTGTAATGAAATAAAGATTTACGTATATATTTTTGTTTTATTGTTTAAATTACCTATATCGTAAAATTACGTGTTAACCAAAAAGATAAAAAATATGTATTACTTATACAATTTTTTTGGCACATTTACGCTGTATCCCGTATATAGCAGGGTAGGTACCGCCACTCAACACGCAATGGGGAACTGAAGGCTTGTTTTTAATATATAATTATAACTTCAAAATATTAAGAATATTTGTTTTCGCTACATTATAGGTCCTTTATTAAATTAATAGGAAAATTACACATTCACCTCTATTTCTTACGAAGGAATAAATTCCTAAATAAAGTCTCCATTTATTTGTAACAAGGTTTATTGTCAATAAGTAGTAACCACATAATAAATGGAAATAGAAAAAAAAACACGATACTATGTACCTACCTTCAGAATAAAAGTTAGCCTAAAATGATAACCTTTTGAGAAAACCTTAGATTTCCTAAAGTTTTATGATGATAAGTATTGCTTAAACTACATAATAATTATATATCTTTAGATATTCTAAGGTTGTATGGTGCCAAAAGCTTTCTGTAGTCACTTTTTAGCCAGTAGTAGGCACCAAGTAGTAGGTTTTCTAAAAAAACTCAAATCATTACATAAAAAAAAAACATTTCTCTGAGTTAAGATAAAACGCTTACTTTTAAAGTTATATCCTTTTCTACTGAGCCACAATAACCTCAACTCAAAATAATAATACTAATAGAAACACTAAACAAAAGAACAACAATAAAATATAATTTAAACATTAAACAAAAAATGAGAAAAACAAATTTAAAGAGCTTAATTAATGGTCCTAAAGCTAGAGAGCGTGGGGTACGTCTTGAGTCGTAGGAGTTCCAACTCGGTCTGCAGCAGCACGATGCGCGTGTGGTTGCTCTGCACTTGGCGGATGAGCTGACTGCGCTCTACTATCGACTCCATGCTGGGAAGGTAATTATGATAGATAGATAGATAGATAGATAGATAAAAATCTTTATTGCACACTTAAAAAGATACAATACAATAAATATTTAAAACAAAATGCACAAAGGCGGCCTTATCACTACAAGTGATCTCTTCCAGGCAACCAAATTCCGGAAGGATATAA